>JANHGO010007098.1:0-20477 GCA_024606505.1 Aquila spilogaster
ACAAGTGGCCCAGCACTTTTTAAAAAGACTGGTCAGAAGGGGAGAAAACGTTAGGAAGTCTTGCAGCCACAAAGCAAACAAACAAACAAACAAAAAAACAATTAAATCCCACTGAAGTCAACTTGTAAGCAATTAAAAGTTCTGTACATGCATTGATTTTTAAAACAATACTATTGTTGAACTTTGTATCTCTGTGCTTGTGACAAGCATTCGTCTTGAAAAGTGAAACACTTTGAAATGCAATTAAAATCAATGTCTTTCTTTAACACAGTCCCATTAAATACTTTGTGTTTGGTTTCTCTTAAAAATACAGTACTTTCTGAGGAGCCTTAAGCCAGCACCTCCAAAAAAAAGTTTTGGAAATGTCCTCGCTTCTATAGTAGAATGTCCAATTTCCCTCCTCTAGGAAACTGTCTGATGACTGTGGCAGTATTTGGGTGGTGAGGCACTGGAACAGGGTATCCAGAGAAGCGTGGATATCCCTGGCAAAGTTCAAGTCCAGGTTGGATGGTGCCTTGCTCACCCCTATCTAGTAGAGGCAACCCTGCCCACAGTAGGGGGTTGGAGCTCAATAATCTTTAACGTCCCTTGCAACAAAAGTCATTCCATGACTCTATGATTCTATTTATCTTTTCTTCATATTTTATTATTTTATTTTATTTTGAACCTTACTACATAGATACTTATTGTACATTATAATTTAATTCAGATACTGTTTGGCTGACTACACAGCCTAAATGGTGGTGTCTCACTCTAAGAGAATGAAGCCCTATTGGTTTGTTCTGTGGGGCTTTTTTTGTATTGAAGGTACTCTAACTCATCCAGGTAGAGCAGCTATATTTAATTATTACCTGTTGGCATGGAAAGCAGTGAACTTGCAATGTAATACAATTTCAAAATTTTACAGAAACATCTACATTCATGGACAGAGACCTTTGTGATCCCTGAATATGAAGAAAAATCAACAGAGAACATAAGATTACATAGATTTAGGATAAACAGCACTTGGTGAAGTTGAATTCATGTCACACCTCCTCCTCAAACCCTGCGGCAACCTCTAGTCCAACTGGCAAAGACTGATCTAGATGGGCACAAAACGTGTAGTTCCATAGAGGAAGAAAATTCTTAAATTGCTTACCTTAGCATTTCAGTCAAGCAAACTGTCACCTCATCAAAGTCTTTTACAAAGCTGTCAGCATAGTAGTCTTGAATGTCAGAGTTTTCCAGCCATTTTGAGATCAAATGTTCTCCTTTTTGCCACTTTGCGTATCCTTCCTTCACTCCGTGTTTCTATCCTCTTAGCACTTCCAATGAACTTGATATTTTGTGTTTGCTATGTGGTCTAAAAAGCCATTGCACCCCTCTTTTATGGGGGTTGCTGAGACATCCTTTCTGAAAATCTTTCACTTGAATGCTTGAAGTACATCCATTGAAAGACAGAAATGTCTCAAATCTTGGCTTTGGAGATCAATATCATATGTACCAAAGGAGGAGGAAATCACTAGGGACAGGCTCACCTCCTGCAGGAGGAGTTTTTTCTTTCTGTTCCATCTAATACAGCCACTGGAAGATGAAATCTCTATACAAACTTTTAAAGAATTCTATCTATTGTAATCTGTATAGTAAGAGTCCAGATCTTCTTATAATGTATCTAGGCTTTGAGTCATTTTAATCCCTTGGCCTCCCTTCTAGTTTAATGTCTTATTCTGTTCTTTCAGAGAACATATTATAAAGCTTAAACATTTGTGCACCTGGGTATTTTAAATGTTTTACTCTGATGGTTCTCACAGAAGAACTGAATATCTAAGATAGTACAGAAATAATTAATATTTGCAATAAGATCAAGTTGTTTTATTCATTGACATTTGACAGAAAGCGTGATCTGTCAAAAGTATCTACACATACCCATTCTAACAAGCCATCAATAAATTAGTAAGAGTTTTGCCCAGTAGCAAGGAAAGCCACTGTTTATCTAGGTATAATTCAGTCTAAAAATAAAAAGATTAGTTATCATTAAAGCAGTGAAATTTGACAATCTCCATAAAAGGGCAGTGGGGACAGTTTGTTTCCTTCTCCTCTTCTTCTTAGTCCTCTCTGGTTTAGGGAAAATTTTGCTAATATTTATCAGAGAGTTGCTTCTGGTATGGGATGGGGGCTAGTTTTCAGACATTCCTTCTAAATAAAATCTACTGAACTCACTGGGAATAAATGTTTTAAGAGTACATTTGGTCACTCATGCAAATAAGAAATACTAGTCGAATAATTTAATCACCATACAAAACTAAGAGGAAGAGAAGTTTGTATTTACAAGACATCTGATACTTTCTTAGATAAAGCAGAAGCAGAAAAGGGAGACAAGGAGTACCAGATTAAGTTACTGTTGCTTGAGAAAAGATGTCCCAGTAAGCAGCATCTTAAGCAGTTGGAAGTGTATCTGCTAGTGATTGCAGGCCGTTCAGAGACATTTCTTCAGAGAACAAGTGAAACAGAAACTCCTTTCAACAAAGGACAGATGCTGCTAGGTCAGAAACTGGATTTTACAATAAAAGGAGCAAAACAAAACCTGAAGATAATATCATTGCAAAAAAAATAATATATATATATAGAGGCAAATGCAGCAGCTCAGGGGGAACATACTGAAAAGACTGAGAACAGAAGGACTAAGAGCTACCCTGCCCCCTGACCCTGCAAGCAAAGAAAGTGAAAATTGAGTTGAGGTGATAGAATCACAAACACTGCAAATAAAGGAAAGGAAAAAGAAATGGGAAGTAGGAGGGAGGAGGCCTCTGAGACAAGAGGCAATACAGCAGAGACTTGTCATGAGCTGACAGTCACATCTCTGTATGTTGATAGCTGGCATCAATTTTTGTACCTCTGAACATCTCCCTGGATGTGATGTTTCACTGTTGCTGTTCAGGATGCTAAGAAATAATTCAGCGTGTTTACTTCTGAACAGCTCTTTTCTTGTTCAGAATCCTTCTGGAAATCGTCAGCCATTTCTAGCAGCAATTCAGCCTTTCTGCTTTCAGCCTTTCTGCTGCTGTGTACAGCGGGGGTAATGCACTTGTGTTCTGGGCAATTACACAAACTCATGAAATTGGGTGGCTGATGTTTTGTGCCTGAATGTTTCACCCCAGCTTCCTAGGTAATAATTTAGTTTTGTTGGTTTTCAAAAGTGGAAATCAGTGATTTCTAAAGAAAAAACCTTTTCTGACAATCCAATCAACTAAATTAAGGCACCCATTTAATTTAAATTGCTTTTACAGAGCATTACTTCTTTTTGCCACTATGTCTATTTAATTTTGCTATGGGCGAGAATCTTAAAGCTCACATTCTCAGCAAAATCTGTGCAAAAGTTATAGTGTGTTAGGAGTCCTTAGTGTTTCTCTTCTGAAATAACAGGTTTACTGGGGTGGGAGCACAAGGACTGGGAAGAAAAAGAGGAAGATCTACACCCATGTCTACAACCTTATATATAACCCTACTTATGTCACTCAATAGAAGCGTACTTGTCTTTTGCCTCAGTGTTCTGCAAGACTGCAAGTTTTCTTCTTACAGAGACATTTTTTGTGCTACTTATTGTGAAAAATTCAAAATGTATTCACATCAGTATCTCACTCAAATGACTTGGCATAGGGGACACAGGTATCACGGTTTGTCATGCACCCATGCAGCTTGTGCGATTCCTCACTACTGCCCCACTGCTGCCTTTTCAAAAGGAGCTTGCAGACAATAAGTTGCTCTCAAAACCTCTGCGCTGCTCAGAGCTGTTTTATTGCTCTAGGTTGTGAGAGAGAACAAAAATTCAAGTCAGTAGGTGGGTTATCTCTTTCAACTGTTCAGTGGTTAACTACGGTGTTCTTTTTTGGTCCTGAAAGGTTCTTAAAGGTTTATCTAGGATTGTTTACGTGCATCCCTTTTAAAATGATAGGAATCAATGGTAGGAAGCTGCTGAATAGGTAGGAAGCTTCTCTCTCTCATGAAGTCATCACTAATCTTCTCTGATATGCTGAGGCTGCATTTAAATGATAATTATTTTTGTTGTCTTGACCGAACTGTTACAACACACTTTACCAGCTTTTGGCTTGTTATACAAATTGCAGCAGTTTCTTCCTTTTGTATCGGGAATGCTGAGCATTTAACTGGTGCAAAGCCTAGTTCACACTCTGCAAAAAAAAGTGTTACTCAGACAACACAGTGTTAAACTGTTTCCAAATTGCTAACGAGGTGATGAGGTAAAACAGGCTGCATTTGTTTGGATACCAGGTCTCATTCCAGGGTGGTGAACACAGGTAATATTATCGTAGATTTAAGCCTATAGCTACAGACATAGACCAGCAATGCCTCTTCCTTCATCTCTTCCTCACACTCCCAGAAATTGACATCTAGCTCATTCAGAATTGTATTGCCAGGGATTCTATTGGAAGAATGCTTTCTGAGAAGGAATAGCAGCCTGAAGGATAAAAGATAGCAAAGCACGGCCTAGAAGGAAATATGCAAATGGCATCTTATCCTTTATGTTCTCAAATGTAAGAAAAAAACCATGACCTTGTCTTCTCTGCAGATTCTCTAAGTCAGAGGCTACCCCAACCCTGTGTGAAAGACTCTGTGGAAAGAACTGTGGACCAGGTGGAAGCAATGATTGCTCTGTAGCAATAGTCTCTATTAGACTTGTAGAAGTAGTGGGAGCCTGGGAAAGAAAGAGCCCATGTGAAAGGTAACTATTTGCACAGTTAGATATATTTAGTTAGATGAAAATAGCATTACCTGTCATCTTCAAGGGAAATAAGCGTGGGTCATTGGAATATCTCACCTGAGTTAGCCAGGGTCCAGGACTTGGGAAATCATCTTGGTTCAGCGTTTTCTTAAGGCAGAGTGTTCACGGAGAAAACAGCAACATTTTTCCCTGAGAAAGGGAGTGATTTAATTGCAGAGAATGATTTAAAAGATACTAGCAGACATTATGGGCATGTTAATTTCCACTGTGAGAGATGAATGAGAAACCACCATTAGACACAGATAGCCCTAAATACCCAGTCCTAACCAGTTAATTGCAAGAATCAGAGATGACCAGTTTCCAGACAGCAACAGAAATCTTCTTGGGCATGGGGATAATGAACTTGCATATTGTAGGATGATGTTGTAGGACAGGCACCAGGTGCTGTGACAGAGTGAGCTCAGAAATCATCACTGACTGTGATTTGTAATGGATATTGTTACAATAGAAGTGGGCAGGTTTCATTCTTCTGGAATTTCTACCCAATAGACAAGTGGGAGGGGAGAAGGAAAAGGTCACAGCTAACACGTCTGCTATGATTTTCATGAGGAAGTGCAGAGTATGCCAACCAGGAAAATACCCTGAGGTGCCAAAAGTAGAGCAGATGCCAAGAAAATGTCTCACTGCCTCCTTTGTACCTTACCCTCACGTGGCGTCATGGAAAGTCTTACTGGTTATCCCTTGTATGGCTTCTTAGGAGCTGAAGGAGATCTGCATGTGCAGCACATCCATCATATTGTGTGAGAAATGGACATTAATAGAGCACTCATTTGGGACATTTGATTCAGTGTCCACAGGAGAAACAAGTCTAATGAAGGGCTATTGCGATGAGAGACGAAAACATGTGAGATAAAGATGTAGTAAGCCTGAGCTCATCTCAGCCCAACTCAGAAAGGTAATAGAGCGCCACAATCAGGACAGGGCTATTCTGGGAACATGTTTAGGATCATAAAGCTGCCTTTGTTTCTAACACTCTATGGAAACACTATATGGAAAGTGTGTAATCTGGAGCTCATTGGCTCCAGAAGCAAGAGGCTTAGCAATGCTCCTTCACTGAGCTAGGAAATGAGATGGCCCACTGCCTTCAAGGGAGAGAATTGAACTGAGAATAGGACAAGATGGGTATCTCACTACAGCTAAATGACACATCTTACCTTATCACACACTATAAATACAAGTGGCTGTATAATCCAAAGCAACTGTCGTGTCTGAACACTTTCTGCCATTCTGAATCGTGATGTAAAAATGTTATTTATACAAATCTTATCTCTTTTGTTGAGAAATCTAGTACTTTTTTTATGCAAATAATGGAGTCTCCTTTCTCATTCAGTCTAAACCTCATTTTGTTCTACTTTGCCTGAACTCACTAGGGTGGAGATGTGAAACGTTGAATGATTGTCTACAAGGTTTTTGCAATTCCTCATGGAGGTGCTTTGTGAACAAGGTACAAAGACCTGTTCCAAGTGTACTTCTAGCCTAATTTATACCCATGACACAGACAAAAACATCCCACAAATGACATATACCTAGGGTAGAGTTAGATGCAGTGCTCTATTTCAGTCTTACAGTTGATGTTCATTGCAGTAGCTGTTGGTACCTGTGAGACAAACAGACTTTGTACTGCTGTAGGGATGTTTTCCTCTATGTTCCTGTAGTCTCTTATATTTTCTTAGTACAGTAGGGAATACAGAGAATTTGCAGTCCCCCAGAGCCCAATATTTTCTGCAAAGAACACATGTGCCAATCAGAAATGTACAAGACATTAAAATTTGAATTCTTTTCACCAACTGTAACATGGAGAAACTACGTTAAATGCAGTGATATTTACACTTTCATTCAGTTGCTAGTAAGTTTGCTGTAGCAGTGAAAATGTAGTTGTAGACACATTTATTCATACATCAACAGTTATACCCTTGAGAATATTTCAAGCAAAACTGCATTCAAATTGACTGTTTATTTGTTTTAAGGACTTTAAAAAAAATAAACAATTAAATTCTCCATCTGCTCCTGAACACTTTCAGTTAAACATTTGACTACAGACTTTTGAAAAGGCAATTTTGCTAAATTGAGCACTCTGTGTTACGTGTGTACAAATCTTTGACTGCTACAGGCAAGCAACAAAAGAGACAAAGGCTTGAGTTTGCCCAATTTAAAGATGGTGTAAATCAGTGGAGTTACACTCACTTAAGTTACGTTAGATTACTCTTATCCTTCTCAGACAAGTAGAAGATAAAAAATATTCCAATCTGAAACCTGGGTTAATCTCACAATTAGAGATCACAACTAGCAGCTCTGAAATCCTTGGGAGAGTACTTTCAGCATGCATTGGTGGAAATGACTTTTTGAAATGACTTTATATCCCATAGAATTCTTCTTCTTATGTCTCAATTTTGGGCAAGAAACAGCTGATACTGCTATTAAAAGCAGGCTCTGCTCTAAAACCAGGGCAAATTATGATGTTATAAAGGCATACAGACCAAAAATGTGTGATTAAGGATAATTTATAGTTTTCATTAAATGAACCTACTTTATTCTAGGAACAAAGTGATGTTTTATTAACAGAAATTCATGATTGCTATTAATTACACATTTAAAATGCTTTCATTTTAATCTGTCATCAGTTTCCCATAGCAAAAGGATTTGTTCCAACTTTCAGTATTCTGAACTTTACTTTGCTCTTAAATTGTGTCGAGACTTTCCTTGGGGCAATCAGGTTTTTGGCAAGTATTTCTTCCATTTAACACTAACCATCCTCGGAGTCTTCATCTTACTTTCTCAAACTACTGCTTTTAATCTTGCTTTAACATTTTCAAAGGCAGAAATGTACTAGGAATACTGAAGTAAATTTTAAACTGTTGTTTTATTACCCCTGATATTAATGAGTATTTATTTGTGTAATAATGAAATCAGGAATAGCAAATTAACTCAACATTCTCATTTTTTGCGTGCATTCAAATTAATTAAGTATTCATTCAGGAATTTTATTTGACATAGGCTGGCAATATTTCATGAATTAATTCCTTGAAATCAATTCACTGTAGTTGACTCATCACAATGTATCTCCAGAAATCAATCTGTATATGGAAAACAGACATGGAGACTGAACCAGTTTACAATCACAGATGGCAGGACAGATGTTACAAATGTATTATAGTTATAGGGAAACATCAGCACTCTGAGGAAAGAATACATTATCTTCAACATAACCCGAAGATTCTAAATAGAATTGCATGAGATGAGGCAAATTCTGCTTTACTGTTCTTTTAGAGGTATTTCAAGGACATGACTGGGAACACAATTTGGTCTTATCTGTTTCTGAATTATAGTACAGACATTATAAAACAAAAGTCTTATTGAAGAAAAACAAAAACTGAACACAAATAAATAAGTCAGAGAAAGAGCAAACTAGGAACTAGGATCAAACTAGATGGTCAAAGACTATAATAGCATAAAGTAACGGGAGGTAAGCATTTAAAGAGGCATTCCATCAATATGTCTGTCTCATTCCCTGCCTCTGTCTCAGTGAAAATTGTCTGCATCTCAACACACTCCTTCCCAAACTTATATAATTTCCTTTTTTTCCTTTTTATTTATTTATTTATTTATTTATTTATTTTTGGGAATATGATCTCTTCTTCTTGCAAGTTACCTCTGTCATTCTAAGCATTTACACATTTAATGTGATTAGGACCTCAATTTTTGTTTAACCTGAGGGAGGCTGGAATTCTCTCTGCAAACAAGTAGCCAGTATTATCTAGTTTTTGATACAATTTGAATTCATACAAAATCAACCCCTTCACTTCCCTACAAGTTAGGTGTTTGTGCATGTGTGTGTGTGTGTGTGATTTTGGTGTTTTGTTTGTTTGTTGGTTTGTTCTAAAGGAAAAAGAGGGAGCACATCTACTTGGTGCAAAAGAAAGGAGAATTTCATTCAAGGACTGAGGCTGATACATAGCTAGCAAAAAGCTGTGAAGAAGAGGGTATACAGGAAAATGCAGGGAAAAAGAAAGGAGTAACGAATCAGTTGTTAAAAGGACTAGAAGGGTCTGAAAACTGAAAGGCTGGCAGAAAAAACATTTGGAAATACACAGATTTTCAATTGATTGAAACTTCAAAATGAACTGATGGTCTAAAGAGGATGATACACTGCAGGGTATAGCAACAGCTTAGAAGCAGTAATTGGAGAGTCTGAAGTGGAGACAAGATAATACAAATCTACCTGGAGGTGTAGGAAGGAAAGCATGCATTTTAGCAACAATACAAAGAAAAAAATGTGATTTAATGGCAGCTTGTAGACAAGGGGAAAAGGACAGAAATGAGACCAAAGGAAATCACAGGATATTGCAAATTTAAGCCTATGGACGACGGAAGCTGTGGGAGAAAAAATGATTTCTCATATACTGTGATGACTTCACCTGTTGCCACTCCAGTAGATTTAAGGATGAGTCACCAGGGATGAATACTGCCTTATTAATGGGAAGATAATAAAATGCTACTATTAATCCTGAGTGGACTAACAAAATTAGTTAAAAAATTAGCTATGAACACTTTATGGATGTGAAATCAAAGAATTTCCTACTATTGTGTCCTTAGAGAACTGAACAAATGATAACAGAAAGTAAAGACAGCTTGCTGGTGCTTTTCTTTCTCATTTTTATGTGTGAGTTATGACTGTTGCAGAATGCTTCTCTACTATTTTTCCACTTTTCTTCTTGCAATACCAATGTTAAATTGATTGTTTCAAAAATAGGAAGAACCGGATGGCTTTGTAATCAGTCTCCTCCTTCTTTTTGCTCTATCAGAATGATGAAAGCAGAGCTGAGCTCTAACTTCAAAATCAAAACCCACGCTCACAGCAAAATACCTGAGAACAAGCAAACTCCCCAGAAAAAAATGAGGATATATTCCGAATACTCGCATCCCCCAAATTTATCTGTCTATTAATAAAAACACATATAAGTCTAAAATATACTGTTTAGGGAGTTCCCAAAATTCTCTAAGTGCTTTAAGGAACAGATAAAAAATAGGGTTCCTTCCCTGAGAAACTGTGGCTTGGATGTAGATGTGAAGAAGCTGGAGGAAGAAGCAAGAAAAAGGGTGTGAGGAAGAACTCAGCAAAAGAGAATTCATGTTGTTTAGTTGCATTTCAGCTTTGGAATAGGTTGGCTAAATTCACAAGAGAAAGAAAAGTTCACATCTGTCCTAGACTCAAAACAGAATAATGCAGGGATAAACTGAATATTTTATTTTGTTCTCCTTGGATTAAGCATATAAAAAAATTTGCTGAATGCTGATATCACTTATGTAAGTGATAACTTTGCTTGCAGAGGTTAAAATTGATGTTTCAACGCCTTTTCCTGCTAGTTCCATCATGTTATGAACTGAGAAAAATATTTATTTCCCCTTGCATGCAATTAGTAATCACTTGATATGGAATAGTCACTTCCCCTCACCTACTTGGCAGTTGACCTTCCTTTTTGCCATGGAGGCTACCACTAGTACACATGTGCTAACAGGCTTTTATCATGAGGACAGTTTGATGTTCTGGCATGAGGAAGCTATCTTTCAGGTGAGCTGATTACAGAGTGTGTTAAGGTACAGAATAAGGTGCTGGTGCCAGTCAGTATAAAGAACACAACCTCCTCTGTAAGAACAGATAAAAGCAGTAAGAGCTTATCGTGTTTTTCCTGCCTCAGCTGAGAGGGTTAAAAAGAATGATACTAGATAAGTGCTAAGGAAAGAAGACGTGATGTGTCACAGAAAGATGTTTCTTCTCAAGAAAAATATTCTGCCAAAGTGAGACTGCCAACGCTGCATACAGACAAGCTTTATATTAATTATCTGTGTTCATAAAGTAAGAATGATTACATCAATAAAGGGTGACTCATAGTTAAATGGTGCCTTTCAAGCATACGACATCTATTGAGAACAAACACTTCTCTCCAGACTGAAGCCAGCTAATGCACTAACAACATAATTACAATGATTGCAGCTGTGACAAGGGATATGAGTGGCTTTCTACCACAGCATGTAACAGCTTACAAGAAATGCATTTCTGTTAGTTAAGTATGTTGTAGTTTTGGTTATGAGAGCAGCTAGAATGGAATTGGAGCTATTGGTTTGAACTGGATGCTGCAGAAATTGATAAGAGTAGAATCTATTAAAACTGAAAGAAAAAGAAAATCTAAAACAAGGACAGTATGCTACTGTTATTTTTACGATACTACTGTGCTGTCTGTGAGTGCTTTCTGTGTATATATGCACACACAAAAAAAATGGCTCCTGTTTCAGTTGCTCACCCGTGTGAAATGACAAGGAGGGGTAGGATTCTTTTCAGTGGACTCATGAAAGCCTGAGCTACTGTCTCAGGGCTTCCAATACAGTTATTTGAAATAAGCAGATACTTTCAGAGTGTGATTCATTTTGCCATATTTGAAACTTCCATATTTTGGTGGGATCATTTTTAAAGCAGCTGATTAGCTCCACTAGGGTGATTTGCTCATATATGCACATACACAATGTAATAGCCTTTATCAGACCAGCTGAATTGTACCTTTGGATGAATAAAGACATACATATGAAGCAGTGCTAAAATAAATAGGATCATAAATCTAATATAGTCATAATACCCAACATTAGGTACCCCGTGGGTATAAAAGTGAACATGAGATTTAAGAGAGGAAAGACTGGTGAATATTTAGACTGTTCTTCCTGGAACATAGGCAACATGTACAGAAGCAGCAGAAAGTAGTGTGTGCCTGAAGACTTAGCTCTTTACCCAACTAAAGACAGGTGGAAATGTAGAATTTCCATAGGCACCCTCTCTAGATTCTTTTTACACCTTCTAGGTTCAAGATAAATCCTCCTTCCTTTCCCTCTCCTCCCATTATTTAATGCCTGAGTGCAGTGTTTCTCAATTTTAGTAGTGCTTTGATAGGTTATCTTCGAACAAACGTAAAAATTAACTTTGCTATTTAAGGCACTTCCTTGGTTATTACAGTCTGAAATCTTTCTCAATTTTCAACAAATTACATATCATAACAAATATTAGATATACATATGTTCTATTCAATTCACGGTCTGCACTGTGGCCTTAGTTTTTGCCAGGAACTACTCATCACAACTCATTAGTATGTACTAAAGTGCTGGAGGAGTGTTTTTTTCCAGATCACGTTCCCTCTCCTTTATCTCATTCTTCCATTTTCCCAGGTACCATTTCAGAGGTACCTAGGAGGAAAACAGGCAGGGAAAAAAATAAAACAAAACCAACAAACAAAAAACCAGAAAACAATTTTATGTACTGTTAGAAAAATTGAAAAGTATCATTGTGTTTCTGCATAAATCCATGATGTCCCTACCTCCTCAGCACTGTTTGCGCTTCTGACTATCGTGTCACAAAGAGAAAGAGTAGAAGTTGAAACAATGCCAAAAGCAGGCAACAAATGCCCCCAACAGCATGGAAAAACTTCTGTACAGAAGCTGAGTAGACTCAGACTTTCAGACTTCTGAGACTGAAAAAAAGAAAAACATCCAAATATCAATAAAACAGAAATTTATATAAAGATGGAGAGAGAATTTATTCAGTAATTACCACAGTGAAATAAAAAGAGAGCACAGACTGAAATTATTGAACAGCATGTTTAAAACAAATCGAGTGTAATTAGTGAAAGATCAAGTTGTTGTACTCATTTCCACAAGATGTTATGGTGTCCAAAGTATAAACATACACAAAAAAGATTAGGCATATTCAAGAGAACAGACTTGCTGTCTGGGTTTGCCTTGACCTGTAAAGTCTTTGCCTTGAATACTGGTGTCTGATTGACACAACAGAGTTAATTCAGGTAGTTTGTAGACCACTCCATTTCATGACACATTTTTGCTGAAGTTGTACCACCTTGAATTTAAAGGGCTTTTGAGAATGCGTACATAGTGATTTGAACAGTTTTTAAGATCTATAAAAGTAATTTTAATAAGAAGAAAAGGTTTGTGAAAATGGGACCTAATTGATACATTTATTGTAGTTTTTAATACTAAGTGCTTTAATGAGCTAGGAAGGACATGACTAGACAAAGTAGTACGGTCAGATTGTATTAGACATTCATAAGAATGCCAAAATCTTTCTCTTCCAGCATAATGTTTGCTGGAGGGGAAGCTGTAAAGCAGAGAGGGAAGCATAGCGAAAGACATTTTCAAACAAGTTTTTGTTTTCTAATGAATATAAAAATTATGATTTTCCCTATAATTTAAATCCATGATCCTGAACTAATGGAAACTTCGACACTTCATTAAAAGCTACCCAAATATGACTATGCCTTTACCACTTTGAGGTCACATTGATGATTAATTATTTTCTGTACTCTGCTTTATTGTACCCAGCTAAAATAAAGTTTTGTGTTGGAGTACACATGGCTAACCTGAATTTGATAAATAATTTACTTACTCTTGGAGTAGCTTGTATGTAATTATTTTTCCTGGAAACACATTGACATTTTACTTCTTGTATAGTTTTCATGATTTTACCTGAATTGTAAGCAACATCTCGGCCTAAAAAATATAAATATGATTTGTTCCATAATCTCTGCATGAGTTAGAACAGATGACTGTACACCAGAGAAGAATTTAAACATCAGTTCAATGGCTGTCATAATCTTCAAAAGTGCAGACATTTAACAGTGTTGAAAAAAAAAAGAATTTGTTAGACAGTGGCTGCTGCCACATGGTTTTCAGAGTGGTCAGACCTGACCTCAGAGGATCCACGGTCATAGTGAAATGCTCTTTTTTGGAAGCACAATTGTTTTTGTTGTTAACTTTACAGGTACTCTTTACCATGGCCTGTTGTCATTCACAAGGCACAGTAGAAAAACGTTGTTACTGAGGCATAGTATGTGTTTTCATGAATGTCTGTTCTTCATCAGTATCAAGTAGAGCTCTCTTAAATGTGCCTCTATGGACTCCTACAAGTACGCTTTCTTTTGATTTTGTGCCTATACAGAATGAAATTCCATACAGGCTATCTCAGGTAAAACTTACCTCATATGCTGTATCTGGCTTTTTTTGAAAGCATATAATTTTAAGAAACTGCAGAATTTATGCTGGATCTCCGTTATGTAAGTGGTTGCATTCAAACCTATCAACCATACTGATGCAAAACATGATATATCAAATGCCAATGACTATGACTCTTGATAGCCTGTATTAAGTGGGGGAAAAATTTGTTGATATCCTTGCTGTGCAACAACAATAAATGATACAGGACTAGTTTCAGGTGAACCCTCAGAAGCTTCTACTTTTTAATTCAGATAAGCTTGGTCACATTTGACCCCTTATAAAAAGATTATTCAGTTATAGTTTGGATCTAATCATTTGCTAAAATGAGGAATAAAAAGTATTTGTATGTTCAGAAACTGCAGGAACAGTTTCAGTGAGAGCAGGGTGCTGGGACAAGAAAACGAATTCCCTTTCATTTAAGAATAGCTTTGTGATTTCTGAAGTATATTCTTTTTTTTTTGTTATTAAAACTGGAAGGAGGCTCCAGCTGTCCTCAGAACCTGTGTCCAGTATCAAGTGCTTTGGTAATGTGTTTTTGCTGCAAACTTATTATAAAAAATAACTGCAGTGTCTCTGGTACAATTAACTTCATTGTAACAGCTGGCAAATCCTGTTTTTTAAAAAGAGATCCCTGTTGAGCATTCAAGTTGTGAAGAGGATATAAATTATAATAAAAAATCATGACATAAGAGAGGCAAGACATATATGATCAGTGGTAGCATGTAACAGACTGGATCACACCTTTCACAGCACTTCATCAATGCTAATAAGAATATACTTGCATTTTTCTCCATTCAGGAAATGGAGAAAAGTTTAAACTGAAGTTAACGTGCTAGCTTGCTGAGGTCTCCTTGATACTACAAATCATTTTTTATGACAAGATGAGAAGCATGGAAACAGGTTTTACTTTACTAGCAGGTATATTTGAAATCTGAGGGTAAATTTTATTTATTTATTTATTTATTTATTTATTTATTTATTTATTTATTTATTTATTTATTTATTAGTTGGAGCAGGTCCAAAGAAGGGCAACAGGCTTGTGAAGGGCTTGGAGAATATGCCCTATGAGGAGCGACTGAAGGAGCTGGGGCTGTTTAGTCTGGGAAAGAGGAGGCTGAGGGGAGACCTCATTGCTCTCTTCAAATACCTGAAAGGTGGTTGCAGTGAGAGTGGGGTTGGTCTCTTCTGACTGGTGACAAGTGACAGGACAAGAGGAAATGGCCTCAAGTTGCACCAGGGGAGATTCAGGTCTGATATAAGGAAAAACTCCTTTACAGAAAGGGTTGTTAAACACTGGAATAGGCTCCCCAGAGAGGTGGTTGAGTCACCATCCCTGAATGTGTTTAAAAACAATCTGGGTTTGGTGCTCAGGGATGTGATCTAGCTATGAGTTGTCAGAGTTAGGGTAGTATGGTTTGGTTGCAGTTGGACTTGATGATCTTGAAGGTCTTTTCTAACCGGAGCAATTCTATGATTCTATGATTTATTTATTTTAATTTGCTTTAGCATATTTTCATGGAAAATATCTTTCTGTGCTAGGGTAAAAATCGAGGTGGAATTCCTACACCCTTCAAAGAGATAGGCCAGATATGGAGGAAAGGAATCATGATAACTTTGAAAAAAATGAAACATTTGCTCTGCTCCATTCTGAATTCTGCTCAGCTTTTGTGAATGTCTTGGATCCAGTGTTCGCCACAGCAGGAAGAGCCTGCAAGTACCTGCGGATGGTATTTCCCTATAAGGGCAGCATTCTCATTGGGAAACTGAGCTCTGTAAACGTTTGTTTGACTTGATACCCTAGAAAGGAATGTACAAACCCAGTCCCCAAACTGTCTTGGGGACTATAAAATGTGTGTGCCCTTTGCACGGAACTCCTGATGTGTTGAGGGAGCAGGAGCCTTTGCTGCCAAGGCTGACATCAGGGAATGCTGCAGACTGAACCTTCTCCAGCCAGGTGACTTTGCTTCATGTTGTTGTCCGATCTGCTAGACTATGAGCTGAGAGGTCCTGGGACTCAGAGAAGCTAATGGCTGCCTGGGCGTGGGCCTGAACAACCTGCTCTAATGGCTTCATTTCAGCAGTCAGTTCAGGTTATGGTCTTGGTACCATAGCACATGGCAAAGAAAGTTAGTAGGGGTCAGCAGTAAGTATGTTTTCAGCACAGGTAAATAGAATGTTCTGCTTCTGAGGGAGTGGGAAATAAAGAGCACGTCTAGGGAAAGTGTCCTGGCTGCAACTTCACTTGAAGGTAAAAATTACTCTGATAATACATATGTGAAACAGCACTGGTAAAAAAAATTTCTGACTGTTTCAGGTCATGAGCCAAGAGAACTTGGGCTTAGTTCAAATACTCTCTTAAAGTACAGCTGCCAGTATTATCAGCTTTCTGAGGTGATGCAGGAAGTCTGGCTCTTCCTACAGGCTACGAAAGAAACAGAAACCCCTATGTGTACATACAACCATGGGGAGTACTATGATAAGCCAAATGAATTTCAGACACAAAGACTGAAAAAGTATTAAAGCGTAAAGCACACCGAACCTACTGGCACTTTTAGAAAAGCTCTTATAATGTTAAATTGCCTTACATCTCTCAAATTGGTGTTTTTTTTTGTTTGTTTTGTTTTGTTTTGTTTTGTTTTGTTTTTTTCCTGCAAAAATGAAATAGTCTGACTTTCAACTGTATTCTGCTGGGCTGCGTATGACTTTGTGATCAAGGTGGGATCAAAATGGGAATGGATCCCATCCTTGAAAGCTCTGCTGTATGCAATTGCAGTCACCTAACCATACCATCACAGCTCTTTATATTTCTGTGCCTTTATTCATTCAGTATGAAGACCAGCACTGTAATAGTGCAGCTGCCTAGGTTGTGTGCAGGACAAGATAATTTTTCCATTTTCTGCAGTACTCCTCAGGAGTGGGCTGGTGTTTCAGGAACATCTTGTTCCAGACAGGACCCAGGCAGGATACTGAGGACATAGGTATTTTTTTCCTCTCTATCTCATATATATAGAAGGGGGAGTTTCCAGACAGGGATCTGATTAAGTCCTTGTGCTTTTCTTGTGAAGGAGATTTGGGTACTGCAGAGAAGAGTTTTCTGCCAAACCAAATAGGATATATCTCAGTCAGCTGTAATGAGAGGAAGGAGGTGACTGTGACAAGCAGCCAGATCTGTGTACAGGAGCTTAGTGTCCTGGGAACATTGAACTCTGGGATTTTTCTGCTGGACATTCACAGCCAATAGAGACCTCTGTTTTCAGTATACAGTTGGTTGAACTGGACCAAAGCACCTTCAGCACCATCTTGAATATGTTCCCTTTTTTTAAAAAAAAAAAATTGCAAGGACTCCCTGTCTCTTTTTGACCCCATTACATTCAGACCACACACTGAAGCGGTGGTTTGGTGTCTATCCTAGATGTTCATTCACAGCATTCTAAAACAGAAGCAATTTCTTAGCTAGATAGTTCCAGCCTTGATGCTGACTGTAGTCAAACATTCAGTGACTTAGAACAATTTAACTAAGGAATACATTACTCTGCAGCTGTAGATTGACTTCCACGTTATTCATTGTTCCAACAAGTTTTGTGTCATTTACTAAGTTTATCTACAACAAATTTATATTGTCCTTTAGATTTCATATATGCTGCATTTTATAGCACAGCGCAACTATGAAGCAATATCTTTTGTCAGCTATAGAAAGACATTTGTTTTGGTTACTCAAAAAAATATGTAGAAACCATCATGGGAGCTTAACAAATAATGCAAAAGAAAGAAGAAATAATACAGTAAAAACACAAAACCTATAATCTGTTCCAAACCATGATCAATCGGTTCTTTGCTGCAAAACAAGCAACAAAATAAACCCCAAGATACTAAACAATTCTCTTTTGGCTCATAACCTCCTTGAGAAACAAGAGAAAATAGCTGGAGTGTTTTTCTGCCCTTCAGATCAGCCAGCATGGGGCTCTTTTGGATCAGTTGAGGGCAAAGACCACGACAGCTTTGCCACAAGTACTTATTAAAACAAGCAGTGTGCAGTCTGAGTGCTTCTGCCACTCTCTGTATGCAGCATGAACCAGCTCACTCTGACTTTCCCGAGAAAGGCTCAAAGGCCATGAGCACCGAGAAATGTTTGTACAGCACATAGTCTAATGATCCTTCTTAAAGAGAAGCTACCATTTTCATACGAAAGAAACTGCTGGCTGTTCAGAGCTGCTGCAGCATTTCTGCAGCTGTCCACCAAAGAGTGCAATTACACATAATGCCATTGATCAAATTTAAAATAAAATGTTATAAGCAGTATTCCTTATCAAAGCAACCGAGATCATGAGGTTGCTTTGTATATACAAGAATTCTGCTAGTTTGAAATAGGTCTCCTTCTTCAATATGTCCGTGTATTTTATGCTATATATATTATATGTGATCCATGGTTGTGTTGTAATTAACCAGGCTTAGGTCTAGGATTTGTCCACAGTCCAGAACACTTCTTGTTTTGTTACTAATGACCACTTTAAAGTTACAAAACATCAGTTAAGCTATCAAAGGGCAGACCTATGTGAGAAACATTGTACACCTGAGTCAGTTTTCTGGTATTTTCAGGGATTTCTGCTGCACAGACAGCTATTCTGGAGAGCTATTTTGATTTACAGATAATTTATTTTAAATAGGTTTTACTTTCTGAAATATACCTGGGCTATTTAGGATTTTAAAGAATTCAGCTATAGCTGTGCTGAAAAAAAAGATTAAACAGATGAAATACATAAGAAAGGCTGTTGATCAGTTTGCTAGGAAGCTTACTATGCTGAATAACCAGTAGTATTCCCCTGACATTACCCTGTAGCGTAGTTTAAAGCATGCTATATATCCTTGAGGACTTTATTTATACATTGTTAACCAATGACCTCTATTATATAGCTACACTGAATTGTTATGAGATTGAACAGGAACAGCAGCGGATGTCATTTATTTCCAAATGTAGAGTACAAAATTACAGTTAAGTTAATGTTAAGTTGGCTATCACTTGGGTGCCATTAGCAAAATAGTTTTAGTATGCTGTGTTGAGTAAGTGTTTTATATATTGAAAATGCATTTTTTTGGAATATCTGAAGTCCTTACACAGAAGCCACTCTGCCGCCCAGTACTCATATTGAGATGACAGTTCAACTCTCTCCTAGAACTCTTCTATTATAAGACATTGTAGCTATGTGTAATCAGATGTCGGCATCCATGGGGATCATCAGCACGGATTCAGCTGCAAGAATCAGTCCTTCATGGTGGATCACATTTTCAAATGGAATTGAGAGCCAATCTAGCAACTGCCAGTTGTGTGCTTATTCCTCCTATTGCTCTAATGGGACTCCAGCCATTATCAAGGATTAATCAATTGAATAAAATTTTGCTGGTCCATGTCCTAATTCTGGAATGTGATTAATTAACTGATTATAAAAACGTGCTGCAATTCTCAAAATAACAAAAAATAGCAATAAATAAACAAGGCTGACGTGGTCTGAGGTTAGTTGAAGATTAATCATGAATTCCAGTTTGTGAATTAGAACTGGCAGGCTGTGCGAGAGTTTCAAATCTAGCACAGTGGATCTCCTGGGAGCTGTTTCCAGCTTTTCTCGTTATGCAGCAGCACTGATGTTGATTGTATAAGAAACCAAGAGATTTAAGAGGAAAAGAAATGGGAGAACAGGAATAGTAAATCAGAAAGTTATTCCATGTTAGTGAAAACCTTTGGGAACATTGCTGGGTACTTCTACCATGTAAAAATTTAACCTTTAGTCATCTGTTGATGGTAGTAGTTCTTTCTCTGAAGTAAAAAACAAAACAAAACAAAAACAAACAAACAAACAAAAAAAACAAAATACCACAATAAATATTAAATATTGATTTATATTGAACAGACTACACAATTCTCTGGACTGTCATGAATTCAGTAACTTCTTGTTCTTATATTCTTTTTATCACAGAATCACGGAATCACAGAATTGTAGGGTTGGAAAGGACCTCTTAGAGATCATCGAGTCCAACCCCCCATGACAAAGCAGCTCCCTAGACCAGGTTGCACAGGTAGGCGTCCAGGTGGGTCTTGAGTATCTCCAGAGAAGGAGACTCCACAACCTCTTTGGGCAGCCTGTTCCCATGCTCTGTCACCCTTACTGTGAAGAAGTTCCCATGCACATTTGTGCGGAACTTCCTATGTATCAGTTTGTGACCATTTCCCCTCATCCTATCACCACGCACCGCTGAGAAGAGTCCGTCCTCATCCCTTTGCCTCCCGCATCTTAGATATTTATAGACATAGATCAGATCCCCTCTGAGTCTTCTTTTTTTCAAGGCTGAGCAGACCCAGGTGTCTCAGCCTTTCCTCATAAGAGAGATGTTCCAGGCCCTTTATCATCTTTGTAGCCCTCCACTGGACTCTCTCCAGGAGATCCCTGTCTTTTTTGTACCGGGGAGCCCAAAACTGGACGCAATACTCCAGGTGAGGCCTCACCAAGGCAGAGTAGAGGGGCAGGATCACCTCTCTCAACCTGCTGGCCACGCTCTTTTTGATGCACCCCAAGATACCACTAGCCTTCTTGGCCACCAGGGCACACTGCTGGCTCATGGCCAACCTGTCATCCACCAGGACCCCCAGGTCCCTCTCCTC
>JANHGO010007099.1:0-20476 GCA_024606505.1 Aquila spilogaster
ATGAAGCAGACAGATAGATAGAAAAGGTGGTTAATAAATGTTTAGGCATACGGGTATGATCAGTGCTGCGATATTTGAAGAACAGAGTTTTCCAAACTCATTTGTTGGCTTTCAACCAAAACCAACAAATTTTGACTTTAGGGAAATGGACAAGGTGTGGAAACACGTGAGACAAATCAGTGTTTAAAAGTAAAAGGTACTTCATCCTCATACCTCGATCATTCTCTAAAATCATGCAAGTACATTTAAAAATTCCACATCTGTTTTTTTTTGGGGTTTTTTTGGTACCCATCAACATTCATCAATGCTTGCTAAATGTTGATGGAAATCATGCAGTGGATGTGAGAACAGTGAGGCGGTGGGTGGTGCACTTCAGCAGTGAAGACAACAACAGTGAGTCATCTCTGCTGGTGCAGATTTTTACTAGTGTGGCATGCATGCTCTTGTCCATCACTGGTGAAAATGCTAATGCTGGAGACTATGTTGAAAAACAGTGTTTTGTAGCTGAGAATTTGCTCTATCAAGTAGTGCTATTGTGCTCTTTATATCTGTTGTAGTTTCCAAGGTATATAAATAATAGGCATTACTTTTGGAGAGATCTACATACATCCACACATACAAAAATACTTTTCTGTTCTAACTTTACTGAGTAAAAAGTTAGAAAATTAAAAGAATGCTGAAACAAGCAGCTACACACTCTAAATGACTGCTGCAATGCAAAATCCTGTCTCACAGAACTTGTATAGTGACTTGAAATCTATCATTTTTTTCCCAATCTAAATGCTATTTTTCAATTCAGTGGGCCTCAAGCTTTTCAACAAACTGAATCAATTTGAAGCTACTCATTCAAAAGGGTCCTTAAATGCCAGCCCTAGAATTCAACATGACAGAATAGACAAAGAGTCATCTTCATTTCCAGTCACAATCAGTTGTGTGCAAAGCTCCATTTCAGAATAGGGCCACTGGACTGTGCTATCAATGAAAACCTCTCAGGAAAGAGCAAACAGCATTCTATTTTTGTTGTTGTTGTTGTTTGTTTCCAAACTGTAACTGGGAAAGGAAATATATACATATATTTTAAAATATAACTTTTTTTTTAGTGGCATAATTTTTTTAGTGGCTTTTTTTTTTTTAATATTTTACTTCAGGCAACTCAGAACTATTATTCCAAGGTAAGAGTGGAAGAAGTGATAGCTTTTTAGCTAAGCAAGTTCATGGTGAGCACTTCCCACATGTAGAAACACCACCCACTTTAAGTGACTTCACTTGCTAACTGCAAACACACAGCATTTTAACCTGCGTAAGCCTTTAATCATGCTCAATTGCAATTATACAGCCTGAGCATATGTCAGAGGTCTGATACCAACGATCTGGTTACAGTTTGGGAAAAATACAGTCTCTTATGTCTGTGAAAAACTTCTGCCGCAACACCATGCTTGTGAAGGGGGAGGTGGTAAATGAGAGTTCAAAAGACTCTGGAGCAGCTGCTCTGTCTCCAATGTACACCTTTACCCATGTAAACTAGCTCTTTGATCTCAATAGAAATTTGGCTGCTGCCTTATGCAAGCAGAAGGTACGTCATTGCAGACCTATTTATATACAGCTAATTTGCTTCTATACAAATATTTTAGAAAGAGAAAAAGAAGCTGTGCTGGTGAGCAGTACATAAAGAGAGAATCAAGTATAGGGAGCATAGCTCACATTTCAATAAAAGCAACAGAATAGAGGCTACAGAAACAGGAGAGTACATAAAAATATTAATACATTACATTATTACAGGAATACTAATTATAAAAATAAAAATCTAGGATATTCAGAGGATCACCAAATTCCAAAACAGTATAGGAAAAAATAGTTTGGATATATGCACACCAGACAGAGTAGAACAAAGGAAAAAGTAAATGTAAATTCTAAAACTTTTCCTACCACTGAAAGTGTCAACATAAAGATTTGAGAGACAGAGCATAACTGGCATACTTATCTTTTTTTCAGCAGACGCTGCTGGGTACTAAAACTTCCCAGCTCTATTTTTTTTTCTTCTTTTTTTTTTTTTCCTTTTCTTTTTCTTTGTGCCATCATTTTCTCATTTACTGTAACAGCAGCTAGCAGAAGAACTGGTATGTCAACTGGACAGAGTGCCCCACCTTCAGTTCTCAGCTCCTTTGAAGTACAGGAGAATGCTCCCTCTCATGAGCTGTCACCCTTCTGTCCAGGTTTTTGAAGCGCTGAGCTATCCCAGGCAAGCAGACAGCATCCTGGCACATCTCTCACAGAACACTCTCCTCTCCCCTGTGGTGCCATGGCATCTCAAGTGTGGAAGGTTAACAACATAAAAATTTTATGAAATATTTTCATTTCTACAGGACGGAGTAATACATTAAGCTGGCCTCAAAATGCATTCTGTTCTCACATTTAGCCACTGGTTTATGAACTGTGTCACATACTAAATTAACATTACTGAAAACAGCACACCTGTCTTGCCCTTTCAAAGCTCAGCTGCATCCAAACAAATGAGGGCATTCTGATAGGTGCTCTTTTCTCAGTGGCAAAAAAAAAAAAAAATGCCATAGGTTTTGTTCTCAGTCAGTTTTGCTGTTTCATTTTGTGTAGTTTTGTTTGTTGTCCCTTTTTATAATGCTTCTGATTGATAGTTCCATCAGATCTGTGGTAGTAACCAACTAGCAAACAAAGCTCCAGTGAAAAAATAGAACTATTGAATACAGATAAAAACAGAGCTCTATAGAAGATTTTCTAAAAATGCACGAAACAACCATGGATGGAGCTATCTTTTAAATCTACCTACTTTATTTTTCTAGTAGGATTATATGACGAGTTAATACACTGAAAATGCTGAACTATGGTACCCAGGTATCATTTCCATTAGCAGGAAGCAACAGAGTTCACACAGTTCAACGGAGCAAGTCATTGAAATTATTATCCATGACTATCCCTTCACATGTATATAACATTTAGACATGTATACCAGGAAATATGAATGTGGTTTGTAATAATCTAGATTTTTAAAACGTTTAGAAACAAACTAGCAAAAAGTTACATCCTAACAACTCCTAATAAAAAATAGAAAAAGTAGCGTTATTTTACATCCTCTGATTGCATTCCTTTTCCCTCACAGCCTATATTACACATCCAGGTACAAAGTATTTTACTTTAGTAATTAGACAGACCAAGCATCTGCAAAGATTTCTGTCAAGAAATCTGTTAAATCTACTAAACATGAATCTTTTGACAAGTCATATTGTACCACTAGCAATGCTTCCACTCCTGTAATAAGTCTCTTAGCACCATACTACAACTGCAAAATCATTAATTTACCATTCCCCTTTTTAAAGGGTAAGAAAATCAGAAAAGCCTTCCTAGTAGGACACAAAATGCTATTGACTAAATCCTAAATAAAGTCATGCTGTACCAAAATCACATTCCACCACTGGGAAAGTTCCTTTGATATAACGTACAGCAGAGAATTGGAGTTAGTCTATACTATTTCTGTGTAGTCTTTTATTTACCTTCTATCAAAAGAATAATCTTATTTTTTTCTTCTTTAAAAATCTCAAAGCCAGTGCTAATTAAATGTAAGTCCTGGCAGCTGCTAGAATCCAAGCAATCTCTTCCCACTTTGAAGGTTCTCTACATGTTTTTAAAGACTGGATGTAGAAGCTTTAATTTTAATCTTAGAAGCAACATTAAAATCAGAACATATCAATTCAAACATCTCCTGAACCAAGAAGAAAGTATTTTTCTGACTTCACTGGATTTTAAAAGAGGACCTTGCTACTTTGTTCAAGACAACACAGCCAATGGAAGTGACATTGCAGAAAGCTCTGAATATTGTGGTATTCAAAACTTTTTCTGCACAGAGGTCATTCACAGCTTTTATATGAAGCCCAGGAGAGGCTTAGGTAGAGAGGACATTAAGATCAATTCTTAAATTTTTTTTTCATATTTATATAAAGAGAAGTTAGGGGAATATCTCACATTGCTGTTCACAATCTTCAAGCAAATATGTAACACTCTCCCTAAACCTTATAAACATTATTTAGCAAGGTCTACTATGCTATTCTATTGGCATCAGTTTGTAGTATCTAAATGTGGTATTCCATGAGGCCTGTGAATCCTCATTCACACACATTCAAAGAAAATCTGTAAGTGGACTGAAGCTGCGATATCATGAATGCCTTTTCTAATTATTAGTTAGCAAATTTGTAGCTCAAAAAATCCTAAAAATAAATACGAGAGAAAAAAGGATGAAGCAAGCTTTCTAAATTTCCCTCAGTGATGTTAGTTCTCCTGTTTTTTTCTCCCTTCAAATACACATCCACTCCCTGGGAAAAAAATAATAATAATAATAAAATGGTGAAATGATGGATTTCATATTCAGGAGCATGGATACATTGTGTTCCTTTCCTTTACTCATAAATGCTTACAATAATGCAGAGAAAGAATGACAAGAGAAGGCTTATCATTAATTGTGGGCATTGTGCCAGTTGACTCCCTCAATACAATGCCGACTCAGGATCTGATGAAAATGAAATATGTAAAAGAGAGGATCTGAAAGCCTAGAGAATCCTTATGCAAGTATTGAAATGAGAGGCAAATCAGATGAGAGTGTTTATGTGTAAGAAATTCTACCCTGCACAAAGAACACAAAATTAATTAATTGCATAAGAAATACTGTATGCATACATTATGCTTTGCTTCCACTGACAAAAGAAATACAGACACAAACATTTTTACATTGCAAATGTCCCAAGTCCAGTTAAGACTTTATAAAAACCCTTGATCCTCAACGCTGCTAATTAAATAAAATAATATATAAAAAAAAAATTCTAAGTTTTACTCAAATATTTCAGCTTGAAGCTACACAGTGTTTTGCCTGTTGTGCACACCAAAGCACTACATTTGGAGCATCTAATTTTTAGTACTGATTTAACATTTAACAGACAGAATTGTGACCACTATTCTTAGTTTTCAGCACTGCTCAGTAAAAACAGAACTGTCATTTTTAAAACAAACAAATAAACAAAATCACAATGTCATACTGGACTGACTTTGTTTAAATATTTGGGAATACAATTATTTAGCTGAACAACAGTTTTTAATCCACTAAGTTCTCCCTGTACAGTTTAAATTAGCAGCTTGGTGTGTCAGAGGATATACAATATTCAGAAGAAGTCATTCATATGTGACAATAGAAATGATTCCTTCTGATGTGTGGATGAAACACATATTTCTATTTGTTTGAAGTATCACACATCATAGTAGAGAATCCTTTAGAATGAGTCCATTCATCAAATCAGAAAGACTATGTTAGCAGATGAGTTACTGGAACACTACACAGTTCTTTTTTTTCAATAGCAAAACTGACTATATTCAGAGGTTAAAATGTAAGTAGTAGAAATTGAATTTTTTGATATGAATAGTAGCATTGCAATGTGAAAGCAAAAAGGCAATAAATGAATAATCATGTAGCCTTTCTCCTAGATGTGCTCCCATTGAAAGTTCCCAACAAAACTTCACAGTAGCAAAAACTTATCTCACATCTGTTCATACTGACGAGCTTCCCAGCTGAATCTGATACATTTTAAGAACAGTTAGAATTGAAGATCTGGGAAAAAAATCTCTTTCTTTCTTTTAAACTTTGACTTAAAATTAAGCACAATTTAATCCTTAATGTGCAACTTTCACGATCCCATAAGAATTAAAATTTGATTGTAAAGAAAAAACAAACCCTAACAGCTGTGTGTGAACACTAATCTTTAGGAAAGCACGTGTTCTGAGAATCATGTTTGTTTTTAAAACATCTGTAGTCATTTTATAGAAAATTACATTCCTCAAAAAACAACATATTGCAATCACATTTCATACAATTGGTATTCTCATCTTATGCACATTATAACATCTAATACCAATATAATGACAGCATACACTATCTACAAGTTATTAATGTAACTAGAAAACATTTTTTTTACTTTATAACTCTTTCATTTGTAAGAAATATGATTAACTAAATCCTTATTTCATACCACAAATCAGATAGTATCTTTCAATTGTAATTGAGAACAGAAAATAAAAAGCCACATAATTCCCATTTAAAAACAATGTAAAGATTATGTGTATTTACAAGAAAGCATCTGTTAAAGACAATACTTCTTTTTCTATTTTAACTTCAGTATAGCAGTTCTTAATGCATGTGACATATACACCAATCAACTGATCAATGCCTATTGAATTACACAGCCAAGACTGCAAAAGCCAGGTGATAATCAAATCTCTCTGCTTAACAGTATGTTTGAAGCTTTCTACTATCACCTGAACCTTCATGCTATTTGGCGTTCAGCTTAATTGCACAGATGTTTTCACAGATAAATAATGACTTGACCAGCTAGTCTTCTGTGGAGCACCAGACAGGTGGCCGTACTGTATCCTTCATTCTTATAGAGTAAAAGCACAATGAACTTCACATGCTGGAATGTTAGCAATGCTAATCCCTCTCTTGTTCTCCTGCATGAAGTTTTGCCAACTACAGTTAACGTTGCTTGCAAACCAGTCATTTTACAGATTGCAGCAGACTCCCAACAGCAAGTGGCTCAATTCTTTTTGCCTGGATATGATGGAGGTGGGAAGGGCACTGGGAATGGAGGTCTGCAATGGAAAGGGTCTGCACTGGAGAGGATGAAACTGCATCACAAAAGGCACAATACCTGTTTTGCTGTTGCAGTTCCTAAGGCAGTTAAATGCAAAGAACATAGTTTAGCTTACATCTTAAGCTGGGCATAAAAATCCTCTCTAATAACAAGTTATCTATACCTCTGATCCTCTCTCAGAAAAATTTTCCCTTAACTATGTTTCAGAAAAAAACAGTTGTTACTTCTACTGATACTGCAGATCTGTAAACTGAGGCACAAAAATATTAATGCATAAATTTTAAGAATGCTTTGGGCATTCAGAAATCCAAACAGTTAATCTTCATGCATGTGCTTCTACAGATGTACCCATATTTCTTAGGCTTTCTCAGGTGTAAAATGAGGTATTTTCAAATTAGAGACATATTTTAAATTGAGACAGGAGACACTGCAAAGGCATACAGTACCAAAGCCCACTTCTTCTCTACATAAGCTGTTGATTAGAGAGAAAAAAAGAAACCTGGCCTCCTATCCCAAATACATCTACCAGATTTTCAAAAATTCATCCTTAGTCTTAGAATTTTGTGTCCATGCTGGTTACCAGTCCTGACAATAAAAACGTTAAGACACTTTTCCTGGAGCAGAAGATAAAAACAACACACACCAAGGAACAAGGTCAAGTTTTGTGAAAAGAAGAGAATGAACATATATGTCTTGATTCCCAGCTGAGTGTGAACAGTCACGAGTAGTTCATAGAGAAATGAGTCCCTCCTCTATTACTGATGGAAAACAGATTTCCATTCTCACTTCAGTAAAGAAGAATAAATACCTGGATGGTAAATGACAGTTATGTTAACTAAATCCAGTCTAATCAGCATAATGTATGCAACTCCACTATAAATACGTTACTTGATGACTATAAGGGCAAGTTATGAAATCAAATCAGAAACTGAATGTAAGACAGATTACTTTTTTGTTTCAATACTTTCAACCAACACTGATTATGTACAAAGCCACCATCTTGGTCAAAAGCTGAATGTGAACTTCATGCAAAATAAGAAGATGAGTTTCTGCATTGTACCTAAAGCACAAACAACGTTATTTCAAGGTTCACTAAAATATATTAAAAGTAACAATAATAATCCAGTGGTATAGATTCTTGTCCAAAGTCACCTGTCACGTGACTGCCTTAAGCTCTGATGGGTAGCTGCATAGCCAGATTGAGCACGCCCAGCAATACGTTCAGCACGCGATGTATTTCAGCTGCTTCTTGTCCTTGTGTATATACCTGTTTTGACAGTGCTCTAATATGAGGAACATTGCTGTCAGAAGCAATCTTTTTGCAACTATAATACACAGCCTTTCAGAAAACCGTGCAGAAGAGCTGAGGAAATTACTGGCTTTAAGAAACATTGTCTTAAGTTGTTTAATCAAATTCTTACCCATGTTTACTGAGTGAACTGCTGAGCAATAAATGCTTCCAAGCTAACATTTTCCATTTACTGCCTAATATGCAGCAGGAAAATACAGGTTTATATAGACAGTCATTTGCTTCATTACAAACTACTACTGGCAGCCTTTTGGGAATATTAATACCTGGTGGTTATTTTCTGCTTTTTAATTCTAAAATGAAGACCTAAGTCTTTATACATGCAACAATGTTGTTGTTATTGTAAAAGCAGATTTTTGTTATTCAGACTTTATGCTGTTCCCACAGTAGGTCTGGTTACATGAATTCTAATTATCTTCAGCAGAAAAAAGAAAAGTGGAAATGAATTTCTAATGCATAATAGTTTATTCTTTGCCACTAATATACAAGAACATACAGAAGACACTGTTCGCCCTTCCAAAAAGAAAATAATTATTTTCACAAAATTTACTACAATAAAAAATTGTTTATTTGTGTAAGAGATCTTACTGGTTGACAACAAATGAGGCCTCACAAGCTTTCCGTCTGTTAAAAACAGCAGATTAATTTCTTGGAAAGCAACTAACAGCTAAAGAGGGAAGTGTATTTTAGATAAAAATTAATCAGAACATTCAGTTCATTTCCAGAAGCAGTCAGTGCTAACATAATAACCCAGCAATAGCTCATTCATATACTTTGTGTTCTGCAAAGAATTGAGGTGACTATTTGTACTTTCCCCCTCAGGTATGGTTTTGACACGGCACAGAACTCTTTCCTTGGCAGCTGCATCTGCTGGAGCTGCTGGATCAGCTGTGCCAGAGGCTCCCACCCAGACAGACCTCCTGGCAGCAGGTCTCAAATTGCAGGGAGTCCCTGAGACTGAGGGTCATCTCTTCTGTAGACGGTGTGTTGCTGTGGTTAAACAGTTATGTTGCCATGTCAAGAAGTTATGGGAGGAAAAAAGCAGGCTCAGTAGCATGCATGAAGATGAGCAAGAGATCAGATATTCTTGAAGCTCCTACAGCATCAAGTCTCAACCTCCCATTGCAGTGAAGATGCAAATGGACTGTGTGCCAAATGAAACAGTAAGTCACAAGTCTGTAGAAGATGAAGGCTGGAAACTAGTCACTCATATAAGGAGGAAGTCTGTTGCTCCACCTGCAGCTTGCTTTTAACAAGCAAGATGAGTGTCCTCTATTGACATAGGATGTAAGCATGGCTTCAAGTGAAGAAATTGAGACAGCAGACCATGTGTCATGCAGGATCATCCAGAAGAAGCAGTGAGTGATTGCTGTAGGTGATTCCCTGCTACTGGGGACAGAGATCCATCTGCCAACTTGACTTGACCGCTTGTCAAGAGAAGTTTGCTGCCTGTCAGGAGCTTGAATCAGGAATGTAATGGAAAGACTGTTCACACCATTAACGGGTGGAAACTATTAACCCCTGTTGCTCTTCCAGATAGGCAACTTGGAAACTATCAAATGAGGATCAAGAGCCTGTGGGCGCAGATGATTTTCTTTTTTTTCAAACTCGCCAGTTAGAATAAAGGATGGAGAAGAAGAATAAAGCTTGGAGAAATAGATGGATTCTCCAAGTGAACAACTGGCTGCACCACTGGTGTTGGCAACAGGTTTTTGGTTTCTATAACCATGGGACCCTATTTGAAGATTAACAACTGACTGGGAAAGATGGAATCCACTAAATGGGGCACACACATCTTTGACAACAGACTGACTAACCAGGGAAGGACAGCTTTAACTAGGAAAGACAGGGGAAGGGGAGAATTATAGAGACTTCAAAAGCTGATTCCCAGATCTTGCTAACTAGTTCCCTGAGTAGTCTCTCCTCATGTGCAGGGTTGAAGCTTTTGTGGCAGTTTTCCTCCAGTCACCAAAGATTTTAAACTTGACTGCTCTGTGGCCAAGACAGCCACCTATCTCCACTTCAACCACAAGATCTTTTCTAATCGTCTCCCTTAGTTCCTGTACCAAGAAGTTATCATCAAGGTGTTATAAGATTCTCCTGGACTTGTTTGTATCAGCTATGTGGTATTCCCAGTTAACATCTGTCAAGTTGAAGTCACCCATAAGGATAAGGGCAGCTGATCTAGAGATATCTGTTAGTTCCTTAAAGAATAATTCATCAGTACTGTCATCCTGGCTATGTGGCCAACAGCAGACTCTCACAATGACATCAATTTTATTTGCTTGTCCCTTCATCATTACCCAGAGGCTCTCAACCGTGCTATTGCCAGCTGGGAGCTCCATGCAGCCCAGCCCTTAACTCACGTGTAGCACCTTCCCTCCCTCCCCATCCAGGCTTCTGGAAGGAAAAACAGTTTATTTTGTGTTATTTTTAATTGTTGAGGTTTGGTTTTTCTGTTTGTTTTTGGTGGTTTTTTTTGTTTGTTTGTTTGTTGTTTTTATATTTACAGCACAATAAATGAAATAGTTACCAACTATAAAAGGAACCTGGAGAGTGAAAAAATGTATTTTCAGAATTTTAAGCACAATACTGAATGAGCAGTTCAGAACTTTTGTAATATTCCTCCTTCTTCATAAATCTTACACTAAACTCATCAGCTAAGGATGATGTGAGTCAGTTTATAAAAGTATATATTGTTGGTGTAAGATATACAGAATATAGTATAATTGTCCTGCTGTTAAGGCAGGAGACAGTTTTAGTCCATCGTTCAATGCTATAGATCTCATTGTTCATTAGATACCAAAACAAAACACAAAAATGAACCATCCAACAAACAAAGAAACAAACAAAAAACCTAAGGCGACTGTGGATTTTTAATCACTTAGGTTTCAGCTCTACAAGGAAAAACAGAAACTGACATGAGCTTGCAAACAAAGCAGTATTCTATCTTTGTCAAATAAAATAAAATATGAATCTTTAAAGATACTTTAAAGTTCCAGTTTCAAAATGAATTGTTACCCTCTTTTGTATCACTGCTAGAATAAAAGAGAAACAGATTCTACAGGATATTCATCCTGACTAGCTTTAAAAGTTGAAATTCCAGTTAGACCTATCTTCATTTAACCTATAAATATAAATCTGTTTCATTTCATGTAAAATCTAACTCTGATCCAGAAGGGAGAATAAACATGTCAAATAGGAATTTAGTGAGGAGAGAAGTGGGAATGGTTACCTGATTTTTAAAGAAAGTTTCTCTATGTCAAGATAGAGGCACTACACTTTTAAGGGCTGTAAACAACATCTATCTTTTTTTTCTTTTTTTCTTTTTTCTCTGAGCTTCTGTAGTAGAGAATTTAATTTATCCTCTGAGAAATAAGTTGATGTATATTTAAAGAAAAAGCCTGCTGGAATTGTGCAATATTTCACAATTTATGAACCCCTCATTTAAAAATACACATTTTTCTTTACAACCTGCATCTCAAATAACCTACTTATTAAAAAAAAAATAAAAAGAGCAAAATGGGTTGTTGTAGTGCAGGATGCAGTGCAGGGATCAGACAATGGAGGATCAGAGGCAGGAGATTAAAAGAGCATTCTGGATAAGGTTCTCATATCATACGAACATGTGTTTTAACACCTTCTGCAAGTTGTCTTATTGCTCTGGATGTTTTATCAATGCAGATTATGTGAAAATATGAGGCTCTTATCTTTGACAGGATGTCGAACATCATATATTTTCAGAATACAGATATATAATTTAACTCCTTGGACTGAAATTCCGTCAACATGTTCAGATACGTGGCATGAAAGAATGACCAGGGATGCTCTTTGCGCAGCAGAATTCACATGCTGCCTTATCAAGTGGCACTCACACTGCGTTTGGGGTGACAGATACAATTGTGTAAATTTGCTAATTACTGAAACTGCTTTTGTACCATAACCACAGGGAAAAAAAAAAAGAAGAAACAGACAGGAGGGTGGCTATATTTCAAATCTAAGTTTCATCTAAATGTTGTTTTCTATGCATGCTTCCTAGACACGCAGTCAGAGAAAAATTCACTGGTTTTTGTTTGTTTATGTACGCTTTTATTAATAGGAGGTGGCCAAGATATTTAGATAGAAATATCAATTTCTCCAATCTCGTGGAAAAAAATTAGATTTTCAGATTAACTAATTAACAGATATTTGAGCACATCTTTCATGCAAGAGATGCAAAGAACATATGAAATACTTTGTTAAAATTAAAAAAAAAATGTTTGAGGTGCTCATAAAATACAAAACAATTTGAATATGTCTGAGAGTCAAAATCTGATGAAAAATAGCATTTAATGTGCGAGATGAAAAACTTAGAAATACAGTGACATTTTTAAGATTTAGGAATAGATCTTAACTAATATCTTACAGAAAAGTGCGGTGTGTCTTACCTTCCTGTTGAAAATGAACTCTGTGCATGTGAGAATAAGAAAAAAAAAAGAAGTTTGAGAGTTTAGAGCCAACTACTTTACAGCTCTGGAATATTTATCTATTTATTCTGTTTTTAATTCATTTGACCACCTTCTTACTGTCTGGTCCATTTGGCATACAGTTTTTGTCTGACCTTACTGTCTGGAGATCGTCTCAAAATGACAACTGAAAACACAGCATGATGTGCAGTGTGCATCTCCTAGCTTACTACCCTTAGAAGAAAACAATAAAATAAATAAATAAATGCTGAAGAAACACCTGGAGGCAAGATCCATGCACAATCACTTCTAAAACAGGAAAGAATAAAATGGTGAAGCTTCGTATGTCTCATTAGAGAACCTTATATATAAAAATGATATTACGTCACATACATGTACATAACTGACTGTTTCACTTCTTGTTAAATGAACTGCATACCTAAGGATAGGATTCTCCACTAGCAACATCCACAGACCATTACACTTCCACAAAGCCAACAAAGCTTTCCAGAAGAAAACAAAACAAACAAAACAAACAAACAAAAAACCCCACAGTGAATATGCAGTTACACTACTATGGGAACCTTTGTTGTGGACATATTAATGATAGACTGTAATAACTACATTGACAGAGATTTATAATCCCCTTCCCACTGTTAGGCAAAAAAGCTTCCAGTATTAGTATTACATGAAAGTATATTTTCCATCAGTAAATAGTTGGTTAATAGTTACTATAGGAAAAATATATATATATTTGCCTGTTTTTTTGCTAACAATAGTTGCCATTTGCTTTACTTAGGGCTGTAGAAAGTAAATTTCTCCTATACAGCAAGCAAAATGCTGCAGTTACCTGTGAGCTACACTTTGTAGCACACTGCTTAGAAAAGGGCTATGTATTTAAACAGAGAACCAGGAGAAAATTACAACTTGTTTAGAGATTGTCAAGACTTGAGTAAGAATAGATTATTGTGTTTTGTATATCTGCAATTTTAATAGCAAGTCCTGTATCTGTTTATAAAGTATCTCACCTTTAGATAACTGAACACGTTTCTTCTTTTAAGTTGGTTATTTTTTGATACAGACATGATGATTGTATTAAATAGGTATCTTTTCAAATGATTTTTAAAAATATTAAACAAGTAAAACTAATATGGGCCATAGCTGTTAGATTTTCTTAAAAAGAAAAATGAATCAGAGAAAAATAATTTGTCCATATATCAGTATAACACAACTAGCCAGACAATGTTAGAATACAGATTTTATGTACGTGTACACACACGCATCTTAATTGGTCTAGCAGATTCCCAAATTGTTCCTTTATGGCTGTTCAAGAAACAAAATAAATCATTCACAAAGCTTTATCTGAACAGCTAGAGTAGGTTTTCCTGTCCCTTCTGCTTCCTATTTTGAGTCATTCTCTTTTTTAGGTCTGATCTTCCTAGCCAGAAAGCTCAGAGATATTCATTACACGTGGCACAGGTGATTTCTAAAACACCCCTGTAGCTACTGATGACCATTTTCCATCTGACAACTTCTCACTATCCAAAATTTCCTCAGGAGCATGTTTTCATAATCAATCCTCACGTAACTATTTAAACTTGCCATCTCACTGTCTGCCACTAAAAAATATGTGTAATTCCAACCCAGACAGTAATACCAGGGTACAGGAAATTGAAAATACAAAGCCACAGTCTCCTCTCACACACAGGCAGGAGGCTTCACTGATCACCTCACAATCCAACTCTGACTTTCAGTGGTTAATCTGCTATCCCTTACAGGTGAGTGATTCATGAAATATCTCTAAATATGACATTGTACTTCTGTAAGCACTGCACTGCAGGGATATGTGCTCCCTAACAAAACTTTCTTATTTCCTTTTTCCCCATGCTAACTTGTACAACAGGTCATTTTGGTACACACAGCTTTCGAAAGACACTAAAAAACGTCTGCAAATGTAACCTTTTCTTTCAACAGAATTTTCCAAAACCTCTATATAATATAGACACTTGACAACACTTGAGGAAACGATGGACTTCTTACTATGCTGCCTAAGAGAGCTTTATAAGACTAAGCCTGTCCATTTATACAAATAACTGATAAGGCTTTATCACTAGATATCATACAAAAGCAAGGTTTCAAAAAGCAGAAAACTACATGAACTCTTCTGGCAAAGCACGAATTCGGCCAAGATAAAAATTATTCTATAGCAAAGCCCGAGATCACAGACATGAAAGCACTTTTATTCTGATCAATACTGATACGGTTCACAGAATCACAGCAGAAAGCAGTCAACCAGAGCCAGCTATCGGCCAAAGAAATCTGACCTCCAGGGCTGAGGTGTCAGAGACCCAGTTCTAACCAAATGAAATATTGTTCACACACAAATTAAACACTGCCACTCTCAGAGCTGTCTTGTAACTAAAGCAGTAGATGAATTAGCAAACAAACTAACTTCAAAGAATCCCTTACAGAGAAGACATATGTAAATATCAGTGCTTTGGTCAACAGTGTCCATCAGCTGTCTTTCTCCCCACACAGATCTACTATTTGTCATAAAAAAATATACACAATCAATTATAGAATAGACATCTGCTCTAAATATTGACTATTGAGTTGAAATACACCTGGCAACCTTTTGAAATGTTCATTCCCTAAAGAATGCAATACTACTTTAGGCTGAGACACAGTTTGTCTTTTACACTGAAGGAGTATTTAGGGAATTAGTCCATCTAAATTTTTAAAATCCCAGATGCTGTTGATAATGTCACTGAAGAGTTAAAACACCATGCCATTGGTTACTTTGCTCATATCAGAACCCATCTCTTAACAGTTGTTTTTCTTTAAAGTTCTTTGCATATTGACAACTTGTCCTAATCAGAAAAAAAAAAAAAAAAAAACAACAACCAAGAAAACAAGACTTATATATTGAAAACCCATTTTATTTTTTAGACTCTGCTAACTCCGCAGCCTTTCACCTCTCTGGGCCTCATTGTATTGATTCTATAGGGAATCCAACCAGACATAAAAGTTCTAGTAGATACAAGAATGCATACAGTTTAATCCCACAACATCATGCAATGCGGTACTCAATGAAGGGTATATGGCCTCTTCTGTCAATCGTTCTTTCAGAGCCATTTTACCCAGAGAAGAGAGCCTTGAGATCTGCAGAAATGGAAAGCTTACTGTTCAACACAAAACAGTGCATAAAACAGAACCTAGCCGTTATGTCCACTAGGTACAGCACACAGCTATAAGGAGGAAGTAAATTAGATTGAAAAGCAGTGTTAATTCGGACACCATTCGGTCAAAAGCAAAGCCATAATCTACTACTCCACCTTCAGGATGAAGTCTCATGCTATCCCTGAGACAGACTGTACAGTAAGAGAGAAGCTACTGTCTGATTGCTTAGCAACATCCCAAGAGAAATGTCGTCCCAGAGGAAGAGGGGTCCTCAGTGGAATTCCTCACGCAGCACAGCAACCCACTAAAAACCTGTCCAGTATGAGGATCCTATATATACCTTGGGAGCCTGATCTGCTGCTGTCTAGATCGTAGTTTAGTGATCCGTATCTGGATAAAATGAGCATAAAATGCTGTTATCTTCTAGTTCAGTCACATTTTTACACTTACTTTACACCACAGTAAACGATTACACACATTGCAAAGCAGTGAAAGTCAAGTTTGAAAGGCGTTACTTTTTACCTGTTCTTTGCAAATTCTCAGCCGTACAACTGCACAAAAATATTGCCAACAGCCTCCAATAGGAGCAACTTTTTTCCCATTTGAGAATTTCAAAGACTTTTATAAACAGACAGTCAATTCCCACCAAACCTACACGAAATAATAATTAAAAAAACACAACATGTTACATGGGCAAGCAGATCAAGACACAAAGAATGTTACCTAAGGTCAAGGACAAGTTAATTGAAGAAACTAGTATGTCTTCCAGGAGACATAATTCTTAATCCTCTGCCTTAACCCTTAAGCCACACCAACCCTTTGTAATGGCATTATCAGTAAAGGCCATCATTTCATTTTCTACGTATTGTAGTTCCTCCATCTCCTTTTCCCCAGGCTCTAGAAAAGAGACATTAATCCTTCTTGAATGTCTATTTTTGGACATATTGATGCTTCATATAGATGTGGTTTTACACCTCTTCTCTGATTTTTCTCCGACTAGGTAAAGCTGAAGGTGTCTTTATGTTGAATAAAAGAATCAACATAAAATCAGAAAGAAATAGGAATATGAAAAAGGGCAAGATAAGCAACAGTGAGCAGTTCTCCACAACAGATGAAGCTCCACAGTGACAAATCAGACTTGTATATATTCTGTCATAAACTAACAAAAAGACAGTACTACTTTCAGTGGTCATTCCCGTTTTCAAAACATTGCATTAAAACAATATGTGTCCACTGATTGATTTTTTTGGCCAACAAGTAGGTACTTCTTCCCTTTTTTATATGCTGACCTGAGTCAAGAGCTTGTGAAACTTTCTTTGGGAACCTAAATTCCATGGACAATACAAGTACTAGTAATGATAACATCAGTGCTTCTTAAATGAGATGGGGCAATTCTGCTAAAACAGTGGCCAGTCAGACCATATTCTCCTCAAAGAAACCAGCAGAAATCCCCCAGTCCTTTTCAGAGAAAAGGCCATCTTCCAGGTATGATTGCGTTTAGTTGCATGTGAATTAAGAATGTGAATTATTAAGCATGTGAATTATACCAATATATAATTACTCTTCTGGTATGTGTCTTTCAAGAAGTTGCTTCTTCTCAAATACCATTAATTATTAGGGCAAAATGTATAATCATATCAAAAGTTATATAATTTTACCATAAGAGTCCTCTCTAACAACATTGTGTATATGCCTACAAGTAATTTTAGAAGTGTAATTCTAGCATTCAAGCAGTAAATGCAGACTAAGGCTTAAGTATTTTCTATATGTCTCACAGGAACTCATCTTAGAATTCCCTCCCTAAATGACTTTAGCAGACAACTGTTTTTCTTTCCTCAAATACATTTTCTTGCAGTAAACTAGCCCTTGTTTATCTGAACCATTACATGTCCATAATGAAGACTTGTGATTATCTGTGTCCTTTATGTCACCCTGTCTCTCTTTCTTCCACCAACCTGACAGTATCAGGAAACTTCTAGCATAACAATTACAGCACTTAGCATCAAAAGCATGTTGCTACAATCCTACTATTTTCTTCAGATAGAGTGAATATTTACAAGTCAACACTTTTGAAGACAGAAAGCTGAACTGGATCTCAACACAGTATGAAAAACTGCCATGTTACAATACGTGTGCAATCAACCATTCAGAGACTTAAACTAGAAGTAGTCTTTTTATGCAAACAATAATATCTGATATGCAAATACATACAAACAAAGCAAAACACAGAACACTCAAATAATATCAGCTGCTGCTGGTAGTCAAATTGTTTCATATAATCACCTAAAAACAAACAAAAAACTTTTAAAAGCATGACTGTCTTATATAAACCTAATGGGATTGCATATACAACAAGAATACATTTAAAACCCAAATGTTTATAACCATATCTTAAACAAGCAGTAACTCCTTACAAGTAAATATTCTAATTAATCTGTCTATCTTGCAACTGAGCCCTTACCACCAGCACAGCTACATTCTTGCACAAGGGTTACAGAATTTAATTGCATAAACTTATTTACAAAAGCAGAGCAACCTAATGCACTCAAGAGTACAGTTTAAGCAGAGGACAAATGCAAAGGACAGACAAATGATGGAAGCTGCAATTTCTAGAACATTATTAGCTTCCATCTACTTCTCCCCTACTTTCCTCATTCTAAAATGAAGAAGAAAAAGAAAAATGCACATAGTTTTGAGAACAGCCAGGAGTCAGTACTACAGGAGAAACTCTGCAAAGCCTTTTGTTTTAGTGTACTTGCAGCAGCTATCGTGAATCTGCATTACAATGCTTTGCCTCTGGGCAGCAGCAATACCATAGTATACTACATTAACCATAAATGTTTAATCACTGCCTATGATCTCAGCACAGTCCACCAGTTTCATTTTGTGAGCATGGGCCAAGCTGTGCAGAAATATCCTAAATCAAGGTTTAACAGCATCAGTTAGAAATTACTCTGGCTGTGAATCCTCTTATCTCCTCTTATTCATACTACCCAGCTCTGAAGGCAGACTGCCTTTCTAGCACAACTGTTAAACCTAAAGATACACCCCATAATGCAGAGCACGTAGGCAAGCAAATTAACTCCCAGTCACATTAATGTTATCTAGACCTCAGTGATACCCACACTCCTACAAGCTACAAAACCAGCTGTCTGTTCTCTGTGAAACTGAAAAGTCAGAGCAGGACCTAGAAAAAGTGAGAAAATGAGACTGATCAAGTTCATTTCAATAATGCTGTTTTGCATAAAATTAGTATTTTGGTAAGAAACTCAGGAAGAAATTTCATTCTTCGCTAGAAGAAGAAATCAGAAAACAAACAAAGCAGGATATATTAGGAAGGTCTACTATATCGTATATTAAAATACATTATCATGACCCTGGGTATAAAAAATCTACAGATGTAGCAAACTGACATTCAACATCCTTTAGGCTAATTATGAGCAATGGCTCTAGTAATCCTGAGTGAACTCTTCACCTTTGTAATTGACAGAAACGCACTGGTGTAACCTGACTTCAATCACAGAACCAGAGAATTACTAAGGTTGGAAAAGTCCACTAAGTTCGTCTAGTCCAACCATCGACCCATCACCACCATGCCCACTAAACCATGTCTCTCAGTGCCGCATTTACTCTTTTCTTGAAAACCTCCAGGGATAGTGACTCCATCACATCTGGGGGCAGTCTGTTACACCTTATCTAAGATATTTTTCCTAATATCCAACCTGAACCTCCCCTGGCCAAACTTAAAGCCATTACCTCTTGTTCTATCACTGTTACTTGGGAAAAGAGGCCAACTCCCACCTCACAACCTCCTTTCAGGCAGTTGTAGAGAGCAATAAGGTCTCCCCTCAGTCTCCTCCAGACTGAACAATCCCAGCTCCCCCAGCTGCTCCTCATAAGGCCTGTGCTCCAGACCCCTCACCAGCTTCGTTGCCCTTCTCTGAACATGCTCCAGGGCCTCAATGTCTTTCTCACAGTGAAGGGCTCAAAACTGAACACAGTACTCAAGCACTGGCCTCACCAATGCCAAGTACAGAGGAACAATCACATCCCTAGTCCTGCTGACTGTACTGTTTCTGATACAAGCCAGGATGCCACTGGCCTTCTTGGCCACCTGGGCACACTGCTGGCTCACATTGTGCCAGACCCCACACTTAATCTTACCGAAGCTCATACAATTGGCCTCACTCAGCCCAGTGATCCAGCCTGTCCAGATCCCTCTGTAGGGCTTTCCTACCTTCAAGCAGATTGACACTTCCTTCCAACTTGGTGTCATCTGTAAAATTACTGAGAGTGCACTCAATCCCCTCTTACAGGTCATCAGTAAAGGTATTGAACAGGACAGACCCCAACACAGATCCTTGAGAAACACCACTCGTGACTGGTCTCCAGCTGGATTTAACTCCATTCACCGCCACTCTCTGGGCCTGGCTACCCAGCCAATTTTTTATGCACTGAAGGGTGTACCTGACCAAGCCATGAACTGCCAGCTTCTACAGGACAATACCGTGGGGGACAGAGTCAAAGGTTGTACTAAAGTGTAGGTAGACTACATACACAGCCTTTCCTACATCCACCAGGTAGGTCACCTGGTCACAGAAGTAGATCAGGTTGGTCAGGCAGGACCAGACTTTCATGAACCCATGCTGACTAGGCCTGATCCCCTGGTTGTCTCACACGTTTTGTGATCAGACTCAAGATAATCTGCTCCATGACCTTTCATGATACCGAGGTCAGGCTGACAGACCTGTAGTTCCCCGAATGTGAACTAGTATCTCCAACACTGTCATTCAATGACTTCTGATTCACAGAATCACAGAATCACAGAATTGTAGGGGTTGGAAGGGACCTCCAGAGATCATCTAGTCCAACCCCCCTGC
>JANHGO010007100.1:0-20475 GCA_024606505.1 Aquila spilogaster
GGTTAATTCTAGCTGGCAAATGCTGGACACAAGCCACATACGTGCTGAGTGAGGGTTTTGTGCATGCTGGTGTGAAGAGCCAAGGATCCATCGGGGTCCTTGACTACCTGTTGGATCGAGAGACTCGAGAACAACTTGCAACCACAAACATGCTTCAATCCCTACCTCATAATTTCCATTGTAATATCTCAGGAAAATCACAAAACAGGCAACGGATTAGTGTTTTACGATTGTGATAACATGACCAGCAGCACGCACAAGGGCAGCGAGACCTTGTCCTCAGGCAGGGAAGACCTGAGAAATTCCTAGCAGCTCATGCTCACAACAGCTTTCTGGTATGGCCCATCTTCACCCAGGGTGTGAGGCAGAGACCTCAAGCCAAAGTCTTTGCATGTTCCTCCAGCGTGCAGGCGGGGCTGCTCAGAGCAAAGCACAGCAGAGCCAACCGCAACCAGAGAGACACCGAGTTGTATCGGGAGGGAATTACTACCCTACGAGGCAGACCACAGCTGTAGTAGCTCTTGTCCAGCTCCCACCATACCAGTATGAAGCTCTGCCTCCCCGTGGTCTGTCCAAAGCAGGCTCTTTTAAATCCCTTGCAATTAACCCTTTGCTACCTGCATGCAATAATGAAACAGAGCTGGAGGTGGGGGTGAGGTCAGCATGTTGCACAATGTATAGGCTGCCCAGAAGAGCCTGCCCACGTTCACTCTGATCACTGCAAGAGCAGCTTGCCTTCCTCTGAGTGTATTTGAGCAGGACAGCAATGGTTACTCCATCCTGTGAGTAACACCGGGTAAACATGATGATGATAAAATAAGCGAACTTTTTCACCTAAACCACAGCCACAGTTTGAACCACACAGCCCCTGTGGTGGGAGATAGTGGGGTGCAGAGCTAGTGAGTTGCACAGTCTAGGAGATGCTTTATAGCAGCTACACTCAGGAGATGCTTTATAGCAGCTACACTCATGCATGGACTGTTTTGCACCATGGCAGGAATAATCCAAGGGAGCAACCTGGATCACTGTACATGCTGTCTTCTCTGAAGTCAACAGCCTCACTTGCTCTTGGGCACAGGAGGAGGATAGCTGAGAGGTGGCCACCTCGGGATGGCTTAGGAGGACCTGCCCCAGACGCTGCAAACACCTCCCTCACAGCAGCTGAACACACCACCAGGACCATGACCGCCTTCTCCCAAACCACAGTAGGGAGGAGGGATTTCTGTCCTCCTCCACTCCCCTGTCCACTCAGCCCCAAGCCCCCTCCTCTCTCCCCCCACCTCCCCCATGCTGCCATCTGTTTTTCTACTGATGGCAGGGGAGGAGATGTTCTGCTGGCCCTCGAGAGGCAAAGCACACCCGGTGCTAACTTGTATTCCTGACAGGCTCCTGGAAAGGTTTGCGTCCCTCCCTCTCTCCCTCCCTCCCTTGTCCGCTGAACTACGTGCCTCCCTGCTCCAGGGATGAGGAACTTGGCAAGGTGCAGCGAGAGACCGGGAGGCAGACGGACGACCAGATTAATGGAAAGAGAAGGGAGGTGGGGAGAGGAGTGAGAGGGATGAGCAGGCGGGCTGATCCGCTGCCAGTATACGATAAAGATGAGCGAGAATCCCTCTAACACCATTACGTGGTGACCTGAACTTTCCAATGCGAGGCAGGGGCCCAGCTGGGGCTGGGAAGGTTGAGGCTTGGCTACTGCCGCCATGCCCCAGCCTGAAGTGCCTCCACCAGGGAGAAACAGTACGAGCAGCCAGGTGGCCTGGATTTCTCTTATGTAGGGTTGTTCTCCTCACTGAGGCATCCAGATGAGAAAGCTGCTTCATTCAACACCAGCTCAGCAGTCAGTGGACAGACAACAGCATCTCCAAGGGGCTACTCAGACCTGAGGTGACCTGGACAGTCCACTGGAACAGCATGACACTGCCCAATGGAGAGCAGAGGCTGGGATCCTAAAGGAGGTGCCTCTGGTGAGGTATTACTGTGAAATGAGGAGGAACCTGGGACTAAGATGTCCCACGGACATGGCAAGTCAAGCTGAACCATGTCAGACCCAGCAGGGGCTATGTTCTGCAGGGGCAGAACATTTCTTGTGCAGACAAATGAAGGGGAGAACATGAAAAGGAGATGGGGGTGGGGGCACCACACAGCAAGGACAGATTACATATTATATTCCATCTCTACCCAACTCTTGCTGTCTGATGTCCCCACATCCCACAAGAGATTGGGTCCCAAGTGAAATGGCCTCTGAGAACTGCAGTGCTTTTGGTCACAAGGACAGAAGCAGGAGAAGAATAGGAATGAGGATGGAAGCCAGCACAGATGAAGCAGAAACAACATTCAGGGCATTTTCTGTGGTCAAACGGGGGGACTGGTAACACCTTCCTTCTTCCCAGTGCTGAGCAGCAGCTCCCAGAGCAATACTTTGAATGAGACGCTTTTGGTTAAGAGTTATTCTTTATGGCAAGACAATGACTACTATAAAACAGATGTGAAAAAAAAGTTATCTAGGAAGACTTGGCTTATCAGTCCAACCTTAACAACCTGCAGCATTGTAGAAGAAAACCCAATGAAAAGAATAATGAAAGACATGTGAGAAGTGAGGAGGAGGAGAACAGGGAGGAGGCAGCTGTGAGCTGTATCAAAAAGGAGAACATCAGGGTAAAAGAAACTATCTGAGGATGAATCTTCATTAGTATTACAGTGAGTGACTGTGACCTTAAAAATAGGCCTGTGATGATGAAACTAATGAGGAAGAAGGCATTGTTCCACGGAGGAGGATCAGGATATCTGACAAACAGTTAGATGACCCAAAGAACTAGAGAGAGAAACAGGATGACATTCACATGTATAAAATTGAAGGGTGAGCTCTTGTACTGATGGTAAAACATCTGCTGTTAGCTTGGAGCTCATCAGTTGGAAACAAAGGAGGTAGAGAAAGATCTGGGCGTACTTGCTGACCTCAGGATATCTCTGAGCTGCCAGACAGATGCAACTGCAGAAATAACAGATATAGTCCTGTGTCCTATCAAAAGAGACATTTCCAGCACAAGGAAGCTTTGTGCAGGGCTTTGGTGAGACCTCAGCTGGAAGAGTATGTACTGCTTGGTCATTCCTGATGAAAGATTAATTGAAAGCAGAAAAGGCATTAAAAAGTCTACAAGGGCAATGAAGAGCATGGAGTCTCCATATTTTCGTAGGACACTGCAAGATTTTGGCTTGCTTAACTTCCTGTATGCTAAAACTGCTGTCTAGGATTTCTTTCTAAGAGTAAAAGGGGATGACAAGAATCCAGGAACAGAAAGAGGTAATGTTGGCTGTGAGCATGTCTAGGTGGCAATGAGAAGACAGTGACTGTTACTGTGAGACGCTGGGACTTCAGGTAGTTGGACCCTATCTCTCTCTCACACACGCACACACACACACACACACAAATAAGCTGGCATTTTTTGTCATTCCCTATGGGATCTCTTGCTGAAGACACAGACACAAGGTGAAGCGCAGGAACCATAGAAAAGGAAAGGCTGGGGTCGGTCTGGTGTACCTTACCTCATGCCTGTGTCAGCTTTCTCTCACCTGAGCTGCACAGGAAGGGAAGAAGGAGCACCTCATACCCCATTTGTTTCTTTTTTGGAAGGACCAACTCCCAGAGAGCACAAGGAGCAGTTCTCCCTTGCTAGCAGGAGAACCGCAGGGAGGATCACCACAACCATCTGGACCGCTCTTCCACATGAGCCCATCCTGCTTCAAATACATTGCCCCAGAGCTGAGCTAAAAGATGTGGGTTAGAAAGCCCTGGAGCTCCCAAAACACTGGAGGATCCATTGCTAAGCTCTGGTACTCAACCATCAAACACCTCTCTAGCACACAGCACATCATTCCCCTTGCAGCCCATGTCTTGCAGTAGAGACGCACAACACAGACACTGAGTTTGGGATATAACCGCTGCACCTTCTGTTGACCATAACATTTCCTTCCTGGGGACGTGCCCCCTGCAACATCACCCTCTCTCCCACAGTTCAGTTGACAAAGAGCTGAGCTAGGCAGAATCGGTGAGCAAAAGCGATCATCTGCATTGAAATGAGCACATAAAAAAATATATCAGCAAACCCCAAAGCTATTTTTGGTGTGCAAGCTTCATTTACATTTTTCTTTTTGGTAAAAATCCAAAATTTTCACATACAACATTCCAAAATACACCCCCCATTTTCCTTTTATCCTCAATCATAATAACAACTAGTGCTTGACAAAAACTGCCTATTTTTAATTTCCTTTGTGAACTGACTCCAGGCTGCCTATGATTTTCTCCTGCCTGGTCATTATTCAAAATGAAATGAGTGGCTAACCAATTTCTGCAAGGAATTCTTTGTCTGCAGATTCTTCAGGAGCGGTTTGTTTTGCATATACGAGGCTGGAAATCCTAGTTGTTTTGGTTGGACGCGTGAGTCACGCAGGGCTTTTCTGGATCCGCGTTACTCTAGAACTGCAGTTCTGGTTAAGGAAATATTCAGGCTTGGAGTCAGCACGGGCTTTTTGGGGATACCCCTTGCCAGTGAAATCCTTTTGCTAGAACATTCTTCCCAGGCTGGCCAAGAAGAAGCAGGCAAGGAAGGAAGTGGGTTATTCTGCAGCTCTCGTTCCCCAGTATCACCCTGGCTGTGGGGGACCCTACCCAAGGATGCTTGCTCTGGTCTTTCTGGCTTTGTGCTGGAGCCTTCATTGCCAGGAGCTCTCCTGCAAGGAGCAGGCAGCTCGTGCTGGGGGCAGGGGGGCTTACCTCGCACGACTGGATGCAGTGAATGACGGAGGGGTCTGGATACCATCGCAGCCTGCCTGTGCACACAATATGCTGAGGAGGGAAGGAGAAAAGAGCAGTTAGGCAAGCTGGCAGAGGGAGGGCAACAGCCACCAATGCTTTCTGGAGGTAGAGGGTCTTCCACAAAGCTGCGTTGCTTGTCATGGTGCAGAACAGCAGTGGCACACTCAGGACCCTCCCTGCACCTCTGCCCAGTGGGAAACCCTTTGAAGCCCATCAAACCCAAGGCAGCTACACCTGGTTCACCCACAAACCAGGGTACATTTTTCAAAGCAGAAGCTAGACAGACACGTGTGTGTCTATATGTAGAGTTATATAGATACACAACTGAGAGAGGACAAAGGGAGATGGCAGGGACCACCAGAGAAGTGGGGCTTGGCTGGCAGTACCACCTCATGGTGGCTGACTTGGCCACAAGCTGCTGGTGGGAGGAAGCCACGCAGTGCCATGACAGGCTGAGTCTGCCATCACCTCTCTGTGTGATGTTGGATTCACCAGCTTCTTGCTCAGGATGGGGGCCTCAGCTGGTCATCACTCGGTGCCTGCATCAATTTGCTTATTGACCCCTGCTCAGGCTCCGAGAACCAGGTCCCGGGAGGACTCACCTCCCCAGACCTGGCCTGAAGCAGATACACCAGACTCATGTTCACTCACGGGGCTGAGGTTATTGTTGGTATTTACGAGGCACGAACTCAGCTGTTGCAGCCAACTGGACACAAGAGCAAGATGCAAAGGGCTCGGTTTCATTGTGCTGGAACGCATTTTCCCGCTCATTCAGCAGGGGTTTGTGGGGAGCACTCATGATTATACAGGGGGAAGAAAAGCCCCACCGCACATGCGATTTCCTCCTTGTAAAGCTCAGGCAGACTTTGAAATCTGAGGCCCCATAAAATGATGGTTGGCCTGTGAAAGTGTCCTAGGATGCCCTTCACAGCGTGGGAGCTGCACAGAGGGGCAGCTCATATGTTTTCTCCTAGCCTCCCATTTGAAATGCACAGCAGCAGGCAGACTGGCTCCAGCATTCCCATGTGGCACGGCAGCTGGGGATAGGGCAGCTCTGCCCACGCTGACCTGCTGCAGGTCCTTCTGCTGCATGTTCGGTCAAGACCGTGATGGGGCTGGGGCAGGATGAGGTCCTGGCCATCCTTAGCCAGTGCAGGGAAGGCAGACCTGGAGGGAGCTGCCATCAGATGGGGCAGAGGCTGGGGGTGCTGGCTGAGCTAGCCAATTCCTGCTCAGCCCAGAGGAGGTTTGCATCCTAACCCTACTGGGGTGTTTCATATGTGGTCGTTGTTCAACTTGAATGGCATTTTAGTATACTCATATTAGTATATTTGTAATCCTGGCTGGGAAATAAGGGCAGAGGGACAAACCTGCTCATCTGTGGGATGCAATGAATCAGAGCTGAAAGCAAAACAGGACTGTGCCCTCCTCGAGTGGCCTCTGCAGCTCCCTGTGTGGTTTGCCCCATCCTCTCCATCACCTCAGGATCACGGCAGCTCCCAGGAATGGCAAGCTGTTGGAGGCTTGGAGGAGCAAAGCAGGGAGCAGAGGCAGGAGCCAGGGCGGAGAGGAAAACAAGACGGTCCAGGGAGAGAGCTCCTGGCAAAGGGGAGCACTGTTTCTTAAAATAACACCTCCCCTCCCTCCTCCTCCTCTCTGCAAAATGCCTCCCTTGCACGAGAGCCCACAGCAGCAGCGAAAGGGAAGCCGAACGCCACTGCCTGAACGGGCCAAGCTATCCAATCCCTCAAAGGCAAGGACTCCTTCCAAGGCTCGTGCTTAACCATCCCACACACCCCGGCCATCCTCAACCCCCGGCAGCGATCTGTCATGGGTCTGATTCAAGGCGACGTACAGTAGTATCCACAAGCATGATGCTGGGCCTCCTGCGGGTTCCCAGGAGGAAGGGAAAGCATTTAGATGGGAGCACTGGCTCCTGGGAAGATTGTTTGCTTTTCTTTGTTCCACCTCCTTCCTTATGCATCTCGTTTTTATTTTAAGAAATATTCCCCCGACGGAGCTGCTTTTTGGGAAAGTCGTGCCATGAGGATCCAAACTATTTGAGGATCCAAACTATTTGAGCTATTTGAGCTGTTTTGCCTACAAAATGAGTAAGAGATGGGGAGGAAAAGGCTCCCCTGTTCCAGCAGCAGAGGCAACCAGTCGGCCAGCGGATCCTGGCAGCCTGAGACACCTTTCAGCTGACAGTGCGCTGCCTCCTCCCTGGCAGGGAGATGCCTGCCTGGGGTTGCATCTCTGCTGGCAGGTAATCGGGGACCCAGGCTCACACTGTGCCAGGGGATGCTTTTACTCTCCCAGCCCACTAGCTGACTAACAGCAGCTTAGCAGGTTTAGGCATGCGGTACGTCCTGAAAAATCAGTGGGATTCCTGCACTTAACTTCATTCATTGTGGTATCCTGCAAGTCCTTGAAAGCTGGCTTAGGAGCTGATAACTTATGCTGAACTTTGGTATGGGAGAGCAGGAGGCTATTCAGTAGCATCCACAATGGAGGGAAGAGGGGAAAGAAGTGGTGGGAGGAAGGAGGACCTTGGCACTGGAACCTGGTTATGGGGAGCAGCAGGTACCTCGAGAGCTTGCACCCTGGGCAGCTCCTTGGAGAGGGCCAGCCAGCCATGAGCTCACTTATGGTGCTTATCTTTCCAAGTCTTACCATTCTTCACCCAAGGCAAAGAGACTTTGGTTAAAAAACACCAGGTAGAGAAGAGGGGGCTCCCATCTATGCTGCTAGTGAACCCCCTGCTAGAGGAATCCACCTTCCCATTTACCTGGACTCTGGTGGGCTCCAGACGGTGATCCATAGTCTCAGCAGTTACGTTTTCGGGCAGGATGACAGGGTCACTGGGAGGTATAATACAGGAAGGTATGCACACAGCACCTGCAGGACAGTGAGCCTTGAGAACTTCATCGGGAACCAGGCAATGATGTTTTACAGGAAGGCACCAGACCCAAATGTGTAGGCTCCTCACTAAGGGTAGAGGTGGACATAGAGGAGACCCTTTTCCTCCCAACCTGGGATGACAATTCCTTCCCCAAATCCTGAATTATGCAACAGCCTCCAGGAGTTGTGGCCAATTCCCTTCTCTCAGATGAGAGGAAAATTGAACATGCCTTAAGACATAGATTCAAGCCCTGAGGGCAGGACATGGGATCCAGCATGAAGATAAATCTGGCCAGATGCTATAGGATGTTTGTTGACAAGTTAGGAAGCATCTTTCATAGTTTTTCTACCACACTGAATTCCCACTGCCTTCCTATGACCCAGGAAGCCACCTTGGAAAACCAGGTGGATCCCAGCCCTAACCCCAGCCTCACATCAAGTCTCTCCAAAGCTTAACCTTAGCAGGCCCTGCCCTTAAACTTGCCTCAGCCTGTTTTCATTAGACCTGGACAACTGGCGTGTTTGCTTCAGAGCGATACGGGCTTTGCTCAAGCATCCTGTCCAGCAGGATGCCAGATGAGATGCAACGACTGTGACTGAGCATTGCAGCTTTTCCTGAATGCACAAAGCGACCAAGTCTGGGAGAAAGAAATGGATGATGTGGTCCCTCATCTGGTGAAAGTGCCCTGTTACACACGATTGTCACTGTGGCTTTTATCTAGGACCTGCCACATTAACCCTGCAAATGTCAGCAGTAGTAACAAGTGGAGAGACCTTGGGGGGGATGGAGGGCTAGAGATTAGGAAAACTACTGCAAAGGGCTGGGTTTGCCCTGAAAACGAGTCCCTGCTACTTCTGAAAAAAAGAGATCCTTACACTGGAGCCAGCTTTAGCTTTAAGTCTTGCCCATGAGTACAACCAGAGCATGCACAAAGCTAAAGCCACGCTGCCTCTGTGTTTAGAAAGAGGATGGAAGAGAAAACAGGAATTTTTTTTTCATAGATTTAGTGGGGATTGGTACAAGAAGAGTCATTGTGACCTTCAGCATTCTGGGAGGACTGAGTCAACATAAGGTTTGTTTTTCTGTTTAGCTTTTCTCTGCCCTTACCTATGCTGTGTCCCTGCTCGCACTTGTACTCCACGAAATTCAGCTCCGGGGGTGGCAGGCAGGTGCCCGATAAGCTCTCACACAGTTTGAACTCCTCTGTCCATAAGCCCTCCTTGGTGCAGACGATGGGAACCTGCAAAGCAGAGGGAGAGCAGCCGGCGTTACTACTGGTAGGGCAAGGCTCACCCTGCCTGGCCACTGCCCAGCTCTAGGGGTGGGAGCACAATACAAGGACCCCCCTTCTGCTAGTGAGGTCCAGAGGGAAGTTATCCAGGGCAGCTGGGTTGCAGCCATGTAGTCCAGCCTATGTACGCTTTGCACTACTGACCAGAAAGCAAATTGTTTTCCAGCTGCTCCTGGATCCCACCAGAGGGAATCGACCACACTTCTACTGACAAGACCCTTCCAGCAGGCTGGATGTGAAACCTGGGTGGAAGAGCCTGGCAGGCAGCAGCCTCCATCCCCAGGCAAGCCCTGTGGGTAGCAAGCCTGCTGCAGCAAGGGTGCCCTTCATGCCAGCAGCATTCACAGCAGCAACCCAAACCTGCTGGAAACCCTCTACTTCTGCTTTCCCACCCTTTTCACTCAAGACAAGCAAGCTTACTTAGGACCACGACTTTTTGGAAGGGTCACCAGGGAGCAGGAGAATGTCCCCAGGTAGTGATGCACCCTGGGCCATGGCTGGTATGCAGCAAGAAAAGCTTTAGGTTTGCAGGGAAACTGCTGTTTGGTGGTACAAGGGCATTTAGCCAAGCTGCCGTGTGGTCCCTCTGCACAGCCGGGCACAGGGAGCCCTGCTGTTCTCAGGTGCTCTGAAGCACAACGCTTGGCCAGTCTCTGCCTCTCCCCCAAGTCACTCACCTGTTGTCCCTGCGGCTCGCAGTTGAGGACGCACTGGCTGTCCAGCTCAAAGCCCTGGGTGCAGTTGTACATGCCTTCGAAGACGGGAGGCGGGGGCTCACACACCACAGGGACACAGTGCCCCTCTTCCCACTGCCCGCTCTCCAGGCACTGGACCTTCAGGAACTTCCTGGGGAAACACAGATGCCAGACCGGGCTGCAGCACCCCAACCAAACCCCACCTTGGCTGGACCAAGCATCCCACAGAGGCAGGAGCAGCCTAGAGACATCTCTCCTGGAGCACAACCAAGCCCCGCCGCGTGGGGCTTTCCCATGCCATCCCACCCCTCGCCATAGGCAGATCCTCCCAAAGGGACAGCCCACGCTCAACCAAGACCTTTTTCCCCTCGCTGGGGGGATCGCACTGATTTGGGAGCACTGGATACTTTTTCCGTGCACTCACGACCCCATTGCTCCCCACCTCTCGTGGTACCCCTAAACCATTCCTCTCTGCCCCGCAGCCCCTGCGGGTCCTAGGCTGCTTTGTCCCACTGCCAGTAGCTACATACTTTGCTGGATGGAGTGAGCCTCCACCAGTAAATCCTGCTGGCCTGTGCCCAGCTACTCCTGAGGCTCCTCTTTGTACTCCAGCCAGATCTGTCAATCCCGCTCTCGCTGTGGAGCTGTCATACTGCAGCAGACCAATACCATCTTGTGCTGCTAAAACAGCCCAGGCGCAAACTACTTGCCAAAAACACAGTGAAAAAGAAAGGAAGAAAAATTCCAGGAGCAAAGTCCACCCGCTTTTCAGTCTCCCGTCCTTGGCAGCAATACAGACATCACATCTTTTACACAGAGGCATCAAAACCCCACAAGGCATCGGGCTGGCTGGGGACCGCTTTCCCAGAAGAGGACACGTCATCGCAACCCCAGACTTTGACACATAGGTTTTGACAGCACTGATGGGCTTTACCTGAGCCAGTGCTGATTGCTCCATCCTTAACAAGGCTTTCCACCCCCCGCCACTCCTGTGCTTCTTTACTAGACAGCCTGCTCCAGCTGCTTGCCCCTGCCCTCTCCCACCACTGGTGCCAGCAGGCAGGGCTCCAGGCGCACGTTATGGAGTTTATAGCATGCTGCAGGTATGCAGAGGGTGGTTTAACTGGGTTGGAGAAACCCCTGGGGGCAGGCACTAAATTGCCCGTTGTTCTGAGCAGCAGCAGACATCGCGTGGGGCCACCCAGCTGCCCCCCAACACACGGTGCGGGGTCACGCAGCCCGGAGAGGCAAGGGGACCCCATCTGCACCCCCACTGCCAGACCTGGAGCAGGAGCTGGTGGTCATCCCCATCACATTTCTGCTGGGAACTCCTGGATGGGAAATTTGAGAGCTTTTTGAAACATTCTCATCTTTTTAAGTATTTGCAGCTCTTACAGATTCCCCTTCTCCCTTCAGAAATCAGAGATCTGTTTTTCCTAAAGACTGTATAAGGGAGGCAGTGGGTTCCTGCTGTGGTGAATTCAGGCTTCAGCAGTAATGTGGAGGCAGGCAGGGGAGCGGACATGGCAGGTCCCCTGGCACAGAGCTCTGCAGAGTATCTTCCCACAAGACCATGCTAGGAACACGGGCTGCCGTGGTGTGAGCATCTGAGCAGCAAGTGGTCTGGCAAAGTCACCCCAAGAGCAGTAGCCTTGAATTGACAGAAAAGAACTGCAACTACATAAGATTTTGAAAGGGTGGTGAGGAAGAGCAACTCTGGATCCTATTGTGGGCATCTGTGGTTTCAGCCCACCCCTAATCATCCACTGGGATGATGGTCACTGCCTTTTGAAGATGTCCCCATCAGACCTTGCCTCCTCCTGTGTCTGTCTGAATGCTTTGCTGTGTCCACCTTTAAAGGCAAATGGAGACAGGTGCCGTGAGGCATTTTCTGTGTCGGACATCCAGGTCCTCAAGCAGCATTTTCCCCATCTTGAATTGCCTGGCACACAGGGTGTGATCCAGCTGTACAACTTGTAAGGGTAAATCACCGGGGGTTAAGCTGATGGCATTACAGCAATAGGAGCAAGCTGGGAGTGTGGAGAAGCATCCCAGCCACATGTTACTTCTCACTTCCCCACCAGCCACCAGAACATAACCGATGCATCCACCGCACTTCGCTGTTGCTCCTCCAAATCACAGCAGAGGCCCTCTGCCTGGGAGCCATGGGAAGACCTGGGGAGAACAGCTGAGCATGGGGAGGGCACACTGCAGGAGCTGCAGTTTGCAAGGTGCACATTGTGGTTTGCAGCCCCATCATCTTCACAGGGGCTTCTTGTCTTGATGTGGTGCTGGAGTGGTGCCAGCATGGGGCCAGCACCATACATGGCCTCTCCCACCTTCCCCCAGACCTGCACCCTCCCCAGACCTGGGAGGAGATACTGCCTTGCTCTGGAGGCTCACCCCACCACCATCATCCATGCTGGGGAACTTCAAACAGGGCTAGCCTGGGCTGACCCCAGGGTAGAAGGTGGCATGTGGACCACTGCTGCACGTATGAAGGGAGCAGTTTATATTAAGGCATGGGGAAGGGAAGGGTAAGGCTTTAAAATAAAATAAAATAAAATAAATATATATATATATATATATATATATATAAAAAAACCACAACCTCATAGCAGCTTGAAATTTCCAGACCCCCCCAACTTCTGATCTGGGTTAGAGGCATTTCTCAAGGATTAACAAGAAAGCCAGGAAAATCAGAGTCAAAGCTTCCCCCTCCAACCAGGCAAGCAGATGCCTAATGGGTAGAGGAGGCAGGAGAGACATCTGAAGCCAGCTAGGGCTGCATCTGACATGAAGGCATGAGCACTCGCCCGGATCTGGGAACTGAGCATGCAGGAGCCCGGCTGGGATCCAGCCATGTACTGGGGCGGCCAGCGTGGGGGGACTGGGTCCACCGTACAGGAACAGTGATAAATGAGCCTAAAGCCTCATTTCCCATAGCAGGAGACTGACAGATTCAAAAAGAACAGGAGGGAAGGAGGGAGATTTGCTGGTAAATTGAAAGAAAGACAACACCAGCTTATAGGACCTCTGCTGCTGTGCTCCAAACAGCCTGGGAAACCTGGGCTGTAAATCTTCATCACTGACCTTAGAGGTGGAAGTGACGCAGGAGTCTGGTTGACAGCCTGTGTTTTCTTTATCTGGCTGTTTGGCTCCCTCACCTGCGCGGGTGTTTGCCTTTTATCTGGAAGGGGCCAGACATGGGCAGAAGCAGTCAGCACGCCACCTACCACAAACATACAGTGTCCTGGTGCCCTGCTAAACTCTGATGCTCTGGGGTTAGGCTGTCCTGCTTTGCCTGCTGTGAACTTTCTGATGTGTTTCCAGCCCCTGGTCTGCTAACTCCTTCCAGTCCATTTTCTCCTCCACGTTCTCCTGCCTCCTCTCCCTCTTTCATGGTCTCTGTAGTGTTTGAAAGGGAAGAGGAGGTGGAGGGGTCTGACATGTCCATGGAAGCTCATCAGGGGGCTGTGCTGTGCTCCCTTGATCTCTGGTCAAAAGGCAGGCTGAGACTTTCAAAGCTTCCTGAAAAGACCTGGGTGCCCACTTCTTCTTTGCTTCATTCCCTCAAGCTAGTAGAAGGGTCTTAACCCCTTACAAAGGTAGCTTTGAGATCCCCAAATGTCTTCTCTCCAAGGAATCATCCTGCATTGGGCAAGTGAAACAACCCCTCTGCAGGGTCTGACCTTTTCGGTCCCCAAACTGAGAGCATCCTCTCAGCATTAGAGTGCTCCTCTAAATGATGTCCTAGATGTTCCTGTTAGAGAGCTGCTTCAGAAGGCACTTCACAGTGGAAGCAACAGCAAGGACCACTGCAGGGGTGATGCCCATTTTCCCCAAAGCAACTGACCTCTGACTTTCAGGCCAGTTCTTTTCAATGCTGCAGCTGTGGACGATGCCAAATATTGCTCCTTGACAGTTCATTTCTCTCTGTGATCCAAGTGGGTGGGTTGGTGTTGCCATTGGACAGATGCTGCCCAAAACCAGAGAGCTCCCATCACAAAGCACAAGTTCCCCTTGTTAACGTTATTTTGGGGTTAGATGTGAAATAGCTTGGCAGCTGGAAACCAGGCTGTTATGTGGACTCTCCAGGCATTTCCTTTAGGAAGAGTCAAAGAAGTTTTACCCTTCTTGTCATCATCATCAGTCAGATGATCCTGCCAGCAGAAAGGCAGCAAATCTCTGGCAGGATCTTGATTACACAATCAACATTTCTCAAGGATCCCTCGTTGACAAGCAGTGATTTCTGAAGGGCTTTTCCCCACCCAGGTTAACAGATAAAAGCACCTCTGAGACAATGGATTTCTTCACCCCCTTTCACTTCCACTTATGCTACAGGAAATTAATTTCAGCTAAGATTGCAGGAGCCTTCTAAGCATCCTTACTGCCCCTACAGTAAAATTCACCTAACGAAACAAAAGTGAGGGATTCACATGAACATCTGTGTCCAAGAGCATCTCAGCTTGGATGGAGACAGCTGGATCCCAGCCATGGCTCAGGCCTGCATCAGGTGGACACTGTAGCCCTACCCCACAGAGCAAAGCCCCAGAGCTTGGGTCCTCAGTTCAGCTGTAGCAGCTGCGATGTTTTACGAGGTGCATGAGAGAGAAAGGCACTGCAGAAGGCTGATCAAAAAAGCAGCTAGTCAGGAGGTGATGCTGGGCCCCAGCTGGGTTGAACTCCTGCTCGCTCATATTACAGCTTAACCGTCCCTGTCCACAGGGGATCCAAAGCCATCGCTGAAGGAAGGTGCCTACAAGCAGCCCTTGAAGGAAGTGACCAAGCTTCTTATAACAGTGCTGTGAGAATTTGAGTGTGTCTTTCACATAGTAGCAGAGCGAGCTGATCCCTTGGGAACCCACAGACACCCAAAGATGCCTCTATGCCTTCCCTGGAGAACAGTCGGAGCCACATAGCTGTTGGCGAGGGCAGCTAGGGGTTACCCTCCCTCCAACGTTCCCCTCTAAAAAGGCATGATCGCTAGAGCTAGAAGAATAATTCAAAGGGAGCCTGACTATATTTCCAAGGTTGAGCTAGTTAGCTGGCATGAGGAGTCCTCAGTATCAGCCGTAAATCATGCCTGACTTTTGTCTAATATATAGTAACATAGTCTTGCTTTTTCATGCCCATCCACACCTGTACAGCACTAAATCCTTTAGCAAGGCTGCTGCTTGCTGTGTTGATGGACAACAGGGAGACAATAGATCAAGAACACAGTTTCCTGAACCCAGAAAGACTTCAGAAGACCCCAAAACCTGATGTCCAAATCATCAGCTGAGACCCTGCACACCAGTACATCAGGAACCTGCACCCCACGAGCACCAGCCCTTTCCAGAGCTCACCTCACCTTCAACAACTCACTTTCTCCAAAACTGGCCTGAACAAAGAAAGCAACCTCTCACTCTGGCAGCTCCCATCCTCCGCCTGCCAGGGCTGAAACACCAGAAAGATTTCCAGCAATTCAGCAATTGACTGGCCCACTTACTGGCTAGTAGCTGCTACTCGCTACATGTGCCAAGGGTTTTATACTCATGCTGAGTGTATATGCAGAGCTCCAGATGAGATGGTACACCCACATTTACACTTTCAAGGGAAGGCTTTTGCTTTGAATTAGGCCACTCACATAGCAGTTAAGCTGCATGATAAGAACGCAATGAATCTTCTGTTTCTGTTAATGTTTTTTTGCTTACTGTAACAGGATCATACTCTGCCATCAAATATGTCAGATGAATTAGCAGTAATGATAATACCAAATGTGAAAATGTTATGTCAATGTGCATTGCTATGAAAATGTAAACCACTTTGCATGGTTTTCCTTGACGTGTCTCACAGGCTGTTCAGACCCATGGGGAAGTTACACACACATCAGAGGAGCCTCGGGAACTCCCAGAGGCCATCCTTTTTACCAGCAGTTGCTGCAGCATTACTGAGATGGCCTAACTTTGCAAGCTGAGTTGATCTGATTGCACGTCCAGTCCCTGAAATGCCACAGGCACGCAAGCTGCTCTGCAGTTTGCAAAGCAGTCCATGTGATCGTAGCCATAATCATAATTTGCTCAGCTCCCCTTGGCCCAAGAAATGCTCCTAACACTGTGAAAAGCTGTTTACAGAAACCACTTCCTTCATTACGAGGCAAGAAATTTGGCAACTGCTTCCCAGTGCACAACCACCCTACCCCAGAGCAAAGTAGAGATGAAGTCTGCATCCAATTAAAACTGGAAGGGGGCATTAAAAAATTAGCACATAATTACCTGATTTGGGCTAGCGTCAAGACTCTGGGGAGGACCTGGCTAGTGCCAGGGAATCTTTAGTGACCGTACCCAATGGGGACTTCAGCTGGAGGCATCGTAGACAAAATGCTGCTTTACCCCCCAGTGTCACGATATTGGCTGAGCACAGGGCTAGTGAATCACCAGGAATTTTTCCCCGAAGCACTGGGAAAAACCTTCTCCAATTGAAATGCGAATGCTTGAGATTAAATTTAGCCAAGATGTGCAGGGGGGAAAATGTTAACCCTGACAAAAGGCACTCATTCATTCTTACAACTCCCAATGCCTTGATCTATGTTTTATCACTTTTCGGAAAGACAGCAGCTCCAGGAATCTTCCAGCATCTTATTACAGCTAATTACCTCCACAAACACTTCTGTACATGCTTAATTTTCACCAAGTGACAACTGTGTTGAGATGCATGGGAAAATTCACATGCTTTAGGTTAAGGCACTTAACGTACACGTGTGTGCAACAACAGTTTACATCTTGTTCTCACCTGCTTTCATCTAAACCAGGGGAATGCCTCTTGTATTTCAAGAAATCTGCATGACCAGAGCAAACTGCTCTGCCTTATACTTTTCAAATCAACTCTTCAAGACTGCCAGAATACCATCACCTCTCCTCCTTGCTCATGTTGAGAGAACAGGAGGAAGGAAACAGTGATAAGAGACCCACCACAGACTTACTTCTTAGGCTTGCCCGCAGTGTTCTCAGCCACATAGTATCCAGGCTTGCACTTGTAGCGACAGACGGAGCCCACATCATGGTTCCCCTGCAGGCACTGTGGGACCAGGAGCTTGGCATTGGCCACCGCTGGAGGCGCGTCGCACTCCAGCTTGCAGTAGGCTTCGGGGAGTGACCAGAGACCGTCCTCCAGGCAGGTCAGCCACTGGTTTGTTCCTGACCCCAAAAAAGAAGCACTGTGTTGGGGTTACAGCTGACTTGGGGATGGAGTCCTGCTGAGGGAAGCTCAGAGCAACCAGCAAAAGTCCTCTTGTTAGAGTGGATACTGATGCCAAGGGAGGCAACAAATATGAAAACCATGGACTCCATTGCATGCTTGGTCAGGCTGGGGCAGAAACTCCTTGAATGCAGACAGAAGCAGGGAATTAAAAACTTCTAGGGGATGGAGAAAGGATCTTGGTTCCGCAAATCTCCCCAAAACTTTCCCTTAAACTTCCTCTCTCTAGTGATGCCTCAAGATAGCCTTCGGTGGGCCGAGGGCTCTTGTGTATGACACCTATCTGCCATATTTAGTTCAGCCCATCTTCATTCTCCCCAGGTACTTTTTGCAGCTTGTCCTTACCTACCCTTACAAGCTGTCATACCCTGTGCTACATGTGCAGCGCAAGATGGGAAGTGGCAGGAGGACAGGGGTCGGAGCCTTAACTGGCGTGACTGGGAATTCAACCCACCCATTACTAAAGGTCTGCGTTGAGTATTACAGCCCAACTCTTTATTGTCCCTCTAGAGAAAAGGGCGTTTGGTAGACCCAGCTAATGGGTGGCCGAAACTGCACAGCTCTGGGTGCCTGTGGTAAGTGTCCAGGACTGTATCAGCCACATGGTGTGGATGATGGATGGTTCACTGGGAACTGCTAAGCAAGAATAAAAAGCTGGACTGGAGTGAATAGCACTCTTCCTACTGAGAGGTTTGGATCAGCAGGTTTCCAGTGCAGCCAGACTGCTCCACGCTCTCTTCAAGCATCGCTTTCTTTTTTTGGGATCACTGCTCTGCCTACAACTGCTCTTGGACCAGGGGCAAGACCATGCCTCCGCTTAGTGCTTGCGTTCCCGGCGGGCCGGTGTTGCCAATGGTCATCCCCCGCCTCCAAGCGCCACACAGCCATGTCATCTTTTCCTTACCTATTCTTAGTATTTATTAGCCTTGAGACCTTGGCCGTAAGGATGCGAGCCTTCAGGGAGAACAAGCATCAGCACGTCCCTGCCTCGACAGCTCAGCCGAGTCAGCTGGACCTCTAAGAGTTTACCCACATGGCTTGGCAGCCTTGGCCAAGCACCACCAGCCATCGTGTCAGCTGCTGGAAGTCACCCAGGGCACTCCACTGAGGGGATGCCTTCCAACCGAGGGAGCCCATGGCAAACCTCCCGTTGACTTCAGCGGGAACAAGAGGCGGCTGTGAGTGATAGATCAGATTAAAGCCCTGCCCTCAGCTGACCCACCCAGGGCAACGGGCATTGGTTCATGCAGAATTTGGGCTGTCAAGTCGTCATTTGTGTATTACCCTTTGATCAGCTCACACTGGGGATCTGCCGGCATCGCCCTGTCATGAAATGAGACCTTAATTCCCTGCAGTTTTTGCTCCTTAGATTTAACTTAAAAAAAAAGTAAATGATTTTCATACGTTTCAGCTATAAATGTCTCCGTAAAATAGGGCACCCATTAAAATGATTTGTTGTATGTGATTGTTCAGAGCAAAGGCGCTAGTGGAAACTCACATAAAGTCCCAATGCTTGAAGCTGTCAAGGCAATTACCCCCCAAATCCCATCCAGCTCAGCCTTGCATAGACAGGAACAGTAGCTCTCTTTTCTCTGACTTGGCTTGAAAACATTCCTGCGGCTATTGATGGAGTCGGCAGAATGAAAGCCAGGCCATGGCATGTCTGGGGGACTGCTGTGTGTCTGGGTGGTGAACATCTCCCAGACTGCTCTGCAGCTGTGGGCATCAGTCTCTACAGCTTTATACAGCCCCAGGCCTCCTGAACCACAGGCTTTCCCACAGCCACCAGGCACCGAGCCACTTTTGGCTCTCTGAAGTCCTCTGTGTCTGTCCGCACTGGCTGCCTGCACACTTCTTGCCTCACTCGTCCCCAGAATACTGGAGGCTGCCAGACCTCACCAGCTATCAGAAGAAGACATCCCTACACCCTGAGGTGGATGGATACAGGCTGCCAGCCAGGGGATGGGAGTCAGAGGGAATTATCCCCACTCTATGGTGTCTGCTCAAGGGGCATGGATGCCCACCATTTCGGGAAGTCTCTCAAGAGCCCACCTGGCTGGCAGAAGCCAGGATAACTGGGAAATTCAAAGTAGCAATGCTCTGTTTGAAGAGCTTGGGACAGGCATGGAAAGGTAGCACCAGAAAGGGTGGTTAAATTTCTCAGCACTTCAGACTGTACCTTGAAGCTTAGCTGGGTGAATGCAGGAGAAGGAGCATCTCTGCAGGTAGGTGGTCCCCTTGGGGCAGGAGAACTCAGCGTAGTACACATGGGACTGGTCAGGGACACTGCAGTCAACAGGGTCACAAGTCACAGATCTGTCCCACCGTCCCGAGCTGCACATCAGCACAACCTCCTGCTGTGGAGAAAGCAAGGCTCCATCAGACCCCTCTGAGCTTTAATCTACTGGTTTGCCACCACAGCAGAAAAAGCTGACCCAAGTTTCAGGACAAGAAGAGCTTTCCCCCATTTTTCCTCCCCCAATGTGACCTTTCTCCCCACTCTGGACACTGAGTCATGAAGCCCCTACCTGTTCACGAGGTGACGTTTGGGGTGTGAAAGCAGTGAACGGCCCTTGGGGTAACATGCAAGCCACCTACACAAGAGACCTTCTAGTTCTTAGTCTGTACCTGCTTACCTCCAGAAAACGCTAACTGCGTGCACGCTGTCTGAGTGGTGCCGGAGCACATTAAGGGAAAAAGGAAAATACTTTCAAGATACACTACAACTTCCTGAACTACAAGTTATTCCCAGCTCTGTGAGCTGCAGTTTTCTCCCCTACAAGATCAAGTCTTACCTCAGCTGTTGACAGGCAGCTCTCCTCTTGATTGTTTTTCCCTAAATTCTCTCATGCCTCAGCCCACAGACCCTACTGAAATCAGAGGTTCATATAACCTCATTTACAAATCCTAATTACACAGACCCTCTTACACAGCTAGGGGACTGCATGAGAATCTAACCCCCAGTGGTCCCACCACTAAACATGATCAATATGTGCCACAGACTTCGTCAAAAGAGAGTTGGTGGGCGATGGTGTGCCATGAGCAACCTGGTCTACTGAAAGGTGTCCCTAGCCATGGCAGGGGGGGTGGACTAGATGATCTTTTAAAGGTCCCTTCCAACCCAAACTTCTGTGATTTCCACTCCCAGACTGCTAACCCCAGCCCAGTAGTCCTCAGGCAGGGGCAGCAGACCGAAGAGGTGTCTTTCAGCTGTTCCTGATGTCCCTTCACCAGCTGAGTACAACCATGCTGCTCGTGCAGTCAAATGTGTGACCTGTCCTCCCAGCCAACACATTTTGACTGAACCCGGACATGGTGGCTCTACAGGACATCACTAAATTTGAGTCTGGTACTCTTGGGTGTGCAGCAGGATCATGGTTTAGCTCAACCAGGTGGAGAGGATGCTGGGTCCCACAGCCAAACCAGTAACATCACTGGAGGGCTCAGGGCAGGGCACTTGCAAGCTGCCATCTGCTGTGACAGCCACATGGTGAAGCTCTATCCAGAAGTTTCCCATCTCACTGCCAAACGC
>JANHGO010007101.1:0-20473 GCA_024606505.1 Aquila spilogaster
GGCGGCCGCGCGGCGGCCTCGGCACCGGGCAGGGCTGCTCCGCCCCCCCGCTGCCCTCTCCCGCACCATGAGGGGAGGGGACGCGGGGCAGCGGCCACGCCGGCGGCAGGTAGAGAGCGGGCGGCTGCTGCCCCTCCTCTCCTGCGCCATCCTCGCGTGCTGCGCGGAGGTGACGGCGCTCCGGGACTTCTCAGGTACGGGGCCGCACGGCGCGTGGGGGGGGAGAGGGAGGGAGTGCGCCCAGGGGAGCGCAGCGCACGCTTCAGGTGTCCCGCAGAGGAGGGGAGAAGGACGAGAGGGTTAAGGGGAGCCCGGGGGGTCGGGCGGGAGGGCTTCGCCTGTCGGCCACCTCCGTTTTCCAGCACCGCGCTGTGGGAAAGACGCGTGCGGATCGCCCGGGACCCGATTCCGAGTGCGTGGAAGTCCCTAGAAGGGATCCCACTTTCTCCTGTAGACTTGGAGTCGCGCCCTGGGGGCACAGCAGTTCTCTCTGGGAGAGAGCCTTTGGCGGTGCCGGCGGGAGTGGCCCTGAAGGGAGTAGGGTCCTCGATCACCGTGTCAAATAAGGTGCCGGTGCCAACTGGGAGGGTGTTCTCGGTTCCAACGCAGAGAGGAAACCATCTCTATTCTGACAGCACTCCTGCCGCTCTCCTTGTATTGTAGGACTTCTCACTGCTGTTACGAAGTTATTTTTACAGTAACAGTCCCTTTCCTCTCTGCGTTTCGCGGTAAGCACAGCCTATTCCTGGCAGCTGCGAGCTTAAGGAACTGCCCCTAAGGCAAAAAGCAAAGCTTGCCCTTAATGAACGAAGCAGAACTTCCCAAAGCCAGTCAACTGCACCGGAACCGAGTTAGTATATGATTAATAGCACAAATGTGCCATTACACGGATTAATATAGCTCTTATTAATGCCGTTCAAAAGCCCAGTGGTGGCTCTGCAGAAACCAGATGCATTTTCTCAGCAGCAGGAACAGTGATTTTGTTGTTGTGTCAAACTCCTTAAATCTGAACGTTTCTAAGGAAGCAAGCACCAAATGTTTAAAAAAAAAAAAGAAACAAACAAACCAGAACTCTGTGCTAGGATTAACTACATTTCTCCTATTAGATTCCTTCACAAATAAAAGGCTTTTCCATATCTTAGGTGCTTGCTGGTTGTTTGGTTCATTTGCTTGACTGCTGGGTTTTAGATGTTAGCTTTGGAGTTGCATGCAGTTCTTCACTAGGAAACAGAAGTTCAGATTTTCCCTTCCAAATAGCCACTGAGTTATAAAATATCCCTCAAGTTTATCAGGGAAAGTTCCCCTTACAAAAGTCCATTCACATTTAAAATGAAGTTATTCAGATAAGGTTATCCAAGATACATTTCAGAAGTACAGCTGTATTCAGTATTTCATTGCGCGCTTTCTAAATAAGTAGAAGGACCAAAGATAATTCTCCAACTCGACCCAGAAATCAGCATTAAAAATGTCATGTGGACAATTCAGTAAATAAATAAAATGTAGAAAAGATTAGATTCCAAAATTCTTGCCAATCCAGACTGGGGGCGTTTCCAGGCCTGAAAAAATTCCAGACAGGCATTTTCTTTTTACTTTTAATAGAGACATAATCCAGAAAATACAGAAATGTTGCTGGATCGCTTTAAAATAAGAGCGTCCAGAACACACCGGGGAGTTTTTAGCTCCTTCAAAGGTAGGGAAATGCATGACAGGTGCTGCAGGCCAAGAGCTGTCAGATGTAAGGCAACACCCCGTCATGCCATCCTGAGGTTGCTTCATACCTGTTAAACACTTAAAACAAGCTCTACAACAGTGGCTTCAAGCTGAGCTTCCAAAGCTGCTGGATTTCCTTATTTGCTCTCTCCCTCCGTAGGAACAGCGACTTGATTTTCACAAGCTCTGCTAGATGCGCATGAAAACAGATCTGCTCTGTTTAAAGGGCCAGCGTCCTGCAGCTGCCAAGATGCTGGCTGCCCCTTGGGGATTATCCCAGAGGTGGCAGGAGGGAAGCTGGGTCCTCCTGCTTTGCAGGCATCCTGCACTTTCACCAATCTGGAAGTGGACAGGTCCAACTCTCTCCTTTACCCCTTCTGAAGGAAAAGCTTCCAGGCAGCAGGTTGCATGCTTCCACATGAAGATCATGTCATAGCAGGAGGAACCGAGTTCGGGGCCATTAATGCATTCTGCACGTTTTGATCTCAAATTGGGAATTTAGGAGTGCACTGAGAACGGGAGGGAAAGTTGCTTAAACTTTTCCTCTTCTTCACAGATTTCAGGCTTTTAAACTCAGATCATCAGGTGCATACTTTCTTGGGTCATTGCCTTTTTCCGCTCTGTGTGTTTCCAGCATCAGATCTCTACCTCAGCAGCCCAAACTGTTTCTTCCTTCTTTTTCTCTTTCCATCTCTCTTTCTCTGCATTCTCTCTCTCTGACAGCTTTCTCTAATCCCCAGCCTGCTGTCAGATTGCAGCAATTGTACATGTAACCTTTGTCGCTCTCTTTCTGTATGCATTAATTTGTACTAGCAATTCTAACCTGCCTCGGTCCATTTGTTCATCACAAGACCTACCTGTTGCTTGTAACAACACAAAGATGACCCCTCTTTGGATTTGTCTGATTGCTTGGAAAGCAGGAGGGGCAAGTGCAGATGGTAATATAGGTGGATAGTGAAAGTTTGTGGGTTGTTTTTTTTTTTTTTTTTTAACATTTGACTTGTATTTATTTTCCCGTTTTAAAACTGTGGACATCTTTTATGGGTCACTTCACAGAACAGAAGCAGTGAAACTTTCAGAGTATTTGTCCCTCCCTTTTCATAAGAGACAGGGTCACAGTGCGGGCTGTGAGTAGAATCTCTTCATTTGGCTATTGCAGGTCAGTTGTCATCGTGGTCTTGTTATTACGCTTGCTCTCCTAGGATATATAGCTGCAGATTCTTGTTCTTGTCTTTCTTAGTCCAGCTTTTAACTATGGAAGTGTTTTGTTTTGTTTGCTTGGAGACATTTTTCATTGTGCACTAATGTTTTATGAATCGGTATGTGAATTGGTATTTTCTGGACAGAAGAATATTCTGAAACAAGAATCTGGCAGCAGAGTTCTAAATCTAACTGTGTGAGGAGGACTCAGTGAGCAAAATTAGTTGCTCCTTAGTAACAGGAGATATCTGAGGTCAAGTACTGCTGATAAGCAGGATACTTAAAGATCTACATAGTCTATTCTTCTCTAGCAGTTTGGCAGCAGCAAAGAACATATTCGTTGGTTGTATTGCTTATTGAAATTAGAGGTTTGTACTCAAGTCTGCAGTATTGTGGAATGATTCCTTTTTTAAAGTGAAATCCAGATGCATTTGCCAAAGTTTGAAAATGAAAGCTGAAGGTTAGGGGAGGGAGGGGGGAGAGAGAGAGAATCCAGTTTTTTTCTTAGATCTTTGTGTATATTGGTTTGAAGTGGAGAATTTTCTTCCTCTTATGTCTGCTTTTCAAAAGACATCTAAAATCTTTTTTCATCAAAATTTTTAGCCATGTCCACAGTTTCGTTCCTACTTGGCAAAGCTCTGTCCTCATGTTGTTTTTCTCAGTGCTCACTTGCAACTTTCGCATTTCAGACTGGACTTCAGTCCAGGAGACTGAAGACTGCTGTGAATTTTGCTAATTCTCCAGTCTCAGGGAGCCAAAAGCCCAAGTAGTCTGCGCTCCCGGGAGACTGCTGGCAGTTGAAAGGGACACTTTTTTCAACAAATGATGGCTACATGACAGCCATTTCCTCACTGCTCCTCTATGCTCCTGGACTAGTTCTCAAAACAGGCTAAGTAAGGAGCTGGCAAGACCAGCAAGCTTGCATACTGCACTTAATGTACATCTCATCCTGGTTATATAGAAAGCCCAACTGCCTACTACCACTGATACTGTGGTAGTAGACATCCCTAGGCTGGTGCAGTGGGGATGGTGGCAGTTGTTGAGAAGCAGGTGCCTTCTGAACAGCAGGAGTCACTGCTTCCTTGTCTCAACCCCCTGCCCTTTAGGTTAGCTGTGGAGAAGGCACTGGGCTCTTGGCTCTTTGTCCTAGGTCTGATTCTTCACCCATCAGTTCCCTGTCTATGGCAAAAATGAACTCTTACACTTCTAAGAACAAACTCCTTCTCACCGGCAACACTGAGGAATGTCCACAAGAAAATATGAAAACGAGGAATGAGTATTTTACTTCCTTTCTTTCTCCTCTTCCTCCTCTACATGCTACATTGAGCTTAGGCCTTCTGCTTAAACTGGCTTCCATTGCTCAATTCATCACTCAGTTGTCCTTTCTTTACCTTAGTCCCAGCCAGGTTTTCTAGGCAGCTTTCAAGAAACGTGTCTGTAACTGAAGATCAGAAGTGAAGTAACTGTGTGATTGCATAACTGAGCTGAAGAAAGACTTTGTGGATGTGAACAGAAAAGTTGGCCTGCTTTGTAGGTAGAACCTTTTAACCTTTGTGCACTGGTGTCAACTTTTCTTTTATCTTCCAGAAAGTTCGTACGGAACTAGGCATTACTTTAACTCCATAGACTTGATCTTCTGGCCTAATAATAGAGAACAAATGGATCTAATGAAAAAACAAACCAGTTCACCCAAGAAACATAATCTCATCTTGTGGCTTGTCTGCATTAAAAGTTTCCATTAAATTCTGTGGCATTTACTGATTCCCAGATTCCCCCATGCAAGAGGAAAGCAAACAAATGCTTCGAGCAAATGCTTTGTTTGTAATAATGTGGCAGGATCAATCAAGACCAACCACGATGATGCAGAGAGGGTTTTTTTGTTGGTTTTGCATTCGTCAGATAAAATCCTGTATAAATTTTCTGGAGTCAGTTCTGTTGATTCACTGTGACAAGTGGAGCTTGTCCTTCCATCAGCATACTTAATGAGGTGCTAAAAGGAGTGATGTCAGTGATGCATCTTCTTGATACTGGCTTGTAAATGTCATATGCGAGTTTTGGTTGCTTTGTTTAAAGAGGAGCATTTCATTTTAGAAACATGTTTCATTTCAATGATATGGGGTTCAAACCTCAAAGTCTGGATAAAGTTTCTTAAAGTAGAGTGGGTTTGGATTTGGAAATTGTTCTGTGAAACAGAGGTGTGTGTCAGACGTGAGAACCAAGATTTTGCTTCAGGCTCATCTCTGCAGTTTTAGTTGCTTTCCTGAGGGAATGTAGCTTGTGAAATCCAATTTTATATGTGGGTTTTGTCTAGTACTTTTTTGTTGTTAAATCCCCTGATTGTAATAAACCTCATTGAGGCTTTGGCCCTATTAAATTCCTACTTATTTTGGTAGCTTAAGCAGCTAGGCTCTACTAGCTTCCCCAGAGGAGAATGTTGCTTCAACAGTTCTCTGTGAGCAAGTTAAAGCTTAGTATGATGGTCTCCACATCCTCACCACCACTCCCAAAAGACATTGGGGAATTCAGACATGAGATACAAACCTATAAGAAACCTGACTTCTTCTGTATGGAAGCACCTCTGTGTGGAGATCAATGTGAGTCTGTCTTTCAGATTACACACCTTTGGGGCAGGAACTCTCTTCATTCATCACTATGCAGTTAGGTTGGCACCTAACGCATCACGTTATTTTTATTCAAAATAGCAGAGGTTAGCTCCTCCTGTCTTCCTATTCTACCTAATACTGATACCCTTCTCAGTTAGACAGAATTTCCAGACAGTCTCAGCTTTATTGGAGAAAATGATTACAGACCTATTCCAAATAAATATTCTCATTTTGATGGAAGTGTCCCCAGACAGAGAAGGCACTGTCTGACCAGTCATTAGTTATCAGAAGTCTGTCAACTTCCAACTATAATCTACAATTAAAATTAAAATATTTTGGTATGTAACCAAACATGGAAAAAATAGCGTCCTAGAGAGAGCTGAAGAGCAGAAGAAGGTGTGGTTGTGCCCTATTTGTTCAGCATTGGTGAGTCATTTCATCTGAATTTCTATGAATTTTAAGAGTTTGTTTCAAAGGTCTATTGTGTGGTTGCTGGCAACAAAATTAAATACCAGCACTGTTTGGGTCTTAATTTAGAATTAATTTAAAAACATCACTCATAATGTAAGACTTGACTGAGTCTGGAGGTCACTGGAAAGATTACCAACAATTTCACTAGGCTTTGGGGTCTCAACCCACAAATATCTGTTTGTTTTTCCTCATTGTATTTATTCTTCAGTGGGAAGACAAGCATTCGTTATTTCAGATTCATTGCACAGTTTTGGACTTTTCATTTCTTCAGAATAAAACTGAGCTGGGGAAGAAGAAACATAAAGAAAATCATGGAGCTATGAGAATAGAGGGTTGTGGGGTTTTGCTTTTCTGTCTTGGACTGCTCAACTATAAGCTTTCCTAACGCTGCAGATAAGAGCTGTCAGAGGATGGATTTAGTGATTCAATAAGGAAATTCCCTCATCTTTAATTTGTCTTATGCCTTGTGATCTGATTTTTTGAGTGTCAAATATAAATGAGAATACATTAAATTCAATGTTTGGCTCAAGGTTCTCTTTGCAAAATGAAACCTGTATTTTGCTTTCTGAGGGGCTGATAATGAATAGAGCTCCCACCCACTCACCCCTTCTCAAGATTACACGGAAGTTTACGTTCATAAATCCAAGTTTTCAAGTAAATATTTCCTCTAGTCTCTGGGGTCCTCCTACTTGCAGTCTTTGGTAAGATCATGCCTTTGCTGTCTCTGGGGCATTAGTGATTCATTCATTCTATCTCCAGGATGAAATTGCCACCTGCTGAGCCTTTCTCTTGTTACTTCTTGTTAATAGCACTAGAGGAAGCTACTCTGTCTCCTGTCAGAAGTTTGTTTTGGTAAGGGCAGAAAGGAACTTCACAGTCTTTCTTACAAATGTTTTATCTCTTGTCAGCATTCTAAGTCACAGGACAAATATTTGTCTCTTTGGCTTCGTGGAATAGCTGGGGGAAGTATAACTGACTATAGCATGGAGTTTAACAGCCCCAAATCTTCAGGCTTTTGTAGCACATATGCTGCTTACTAAGGAACCGCTGGACGCTTTTACCCAGGTCTACCAAGTGTTGTATGCTACTCTTCCTATCAATTTTCAGTAGAGCCATTGGGATGTGTATGTACACTGGGGGAGAGAGAGGGAGGGAGAGAAAGAAGAAAAGAAAAAGTGAGAGAAAGGAAGTGTGTAAGGATTTCTGATTTCCTTAGAGAGTGATTGGCATATAATGAAAAAAAGCATCACTCCGAGATGACAATATCCGAGATGACAATGCAAGGGAACATGAAACCATCAGTCTGAAGGAAACAGAATAGCTGTGGGAGGACATGAGAAAGAAAGTAGTCGGCTGGCCTGAGAGTGCAAGATTCATGGATTTCCCCACTCTACAAAGATTTCTTACACATAGCTGCAAGAGTGAGTTGAGTGGCCTGGGTACAATGAGTTTATGTGGTGCCTGTAGAGGCAATTCCATTTGGCATAACCAAAAAGTTACAGGTGGCCTGTTCTTCCTTTCTGATACTTTATTGTTTTTTTGTTTGTTTGTTTGTTTCTTTTCTAAAGAAGAAGCTCGTGACTTGTTTTGTGTGTGTGTGTGTGTGCTTTCACTCACTGAACAAACCTTGTCCACATATTTGGTTTTGAATGAGTTCTTAGGCTGAATTATCTTCTTATTACCGGAGTCCCTTCTCTGGCTCAAGTGGAACCAAGCTATTGCTTAATTTGATCCTCAGATTTAGCAGACAGGAGAGAATTATGATCAATAAGATGATTATGTCCATAGGTTCTGATAATGAGGGGAAAAAAATCACACAAAACAATTTCCTTCAAAAAGTACACATGTTGCTAAAGCAATTAATGGAAAACCTGAATTCTTTGTCACTAATGCCTGCTTTGATTGCCATATTTTCCCAAAAGCGTTCTCATTTTGAACTGAAGTATTTTCGTACTGAAGGCTTAATCCTCCATCTGTCATGAAGTCCAATGAAAACAGGTTGCCCCATTAGCAGCAGGCTGATTAGCTCTCCAGTATGTGTGTGCTATGTCTTCAGCAGCCAGTTTACTTTTAACATGACTAAGGGATTGAATTGAAAGTGAGAGCTCTTATTTTGCCCTGCCAACTCAGGGCAATTTCAATTTTCATGAAACTTGTAACAACTTTATTTCTTTGATCCCTCTATCCCATCCCAGGCTTGAAACTGGCCATTGAGCTCAGCACTTGCTGAGGAACGGAATGGTAGAGGGGCAGAGCACAGTCACATACATTTTATCTCTTTTGACAGTGGTTAAACTGAAGACTCTCAGGATCTGATTCTAAGAAAAGTAACAGCTTTGAAATCTCTGAAAACACACTTGACATTTGGAAACGGAAAGTTTTTTAATGGTTACCAGCTTATCACAAGCATGAGATTTACCCTTAGTTTTTCTAAATGAGCATCTACCCCTCCATCAGAAAGGCTTCAATAAGACCAAATAAAATAAATAAAAAATAACATGTTTTCCTAGCATTGCAAATCAACTCTTCATGCCATCACCTGCAGTGCAAGCAAAAGAATGAAGTTGTTAGGACAGCAGTCTCTGGCAGAGTGTACGGATGTTGAGAGGAATAGTGAAAAATCTTCACTGAAAGAACAAGCGAGGGAAACTGAGTCAAATTAGTGGCTCTACAAGGAGGCATATGTTAAGCAAGTATAGATTTTTGTGTGCATCTGCTGAATTAAGCTGTTATGTTCATTTTAGAATGGTAAGTAGAATAATCAGTGCTTCTGCCCAAGGATATTTCTTAATGATGAAAGATTGTAAGACCACATCTTTCTAGAAAGACAGGCAGTATGCTTACAAGACGTTTGGTAGATGAAAAAGAATACAGTCATAGGGCAAGTAGCTCTGAGCAGCGTTGATTCCAAAGACCAACAGAGAATGTGGCAGAGGGGAGGGGAAGGAAACTTGGGGGTTTGTTTTTCTTCGATACTTCCTTCACAAACCGATGGAGAAAGTACTGCTGGACCAGTACTGCAGCTAGTTCATAAATACCAATACATGTCAGATTGATGGCTCTGGTGGTGTTTGTAGTAGAGTTTATCAATGATTCTGTTATCACCACATGAAATCTCTTCCTTGAAACTCGTCAATCTTGCTTGTGTGTTTTTAATGCCTGTTGGCACAATTCTTCAGAAAGCTGCGGGAGACTATTTAGATGTACTGAAATGATTAGCCTTCCGGGACTCCCACAACAATGTGAGCACTATTTCAATCTGTTTTGATCTAAAATGGATTTGTGTATCTTTAAAACATGTTAGTAAATCACTGTGCTAATTAAGCAAGATAGGACCATGCACAGTAACCAATATACCTTAATCTGTATATTCTGATTCTGAGAATCCTTGTAGGCTGTGTGCTACTCAGCTTCAGGCTGTAAAAATATTACAGAGCTGCTGTCTTGCCAAAAAGACATTACATCAGTCAGCGCTGAGATTGCATTTAATATGCGCTCGGCAGTAGACTCACAGCTCAGAATGCTGTTCTCCTTGATGTTTCATGTGGTGAGATGCATGCCAGGCAGAATATACACATTTCTATAGCCTAATGCTGACAGCTGAAAAGGGACCTTAAGGCATTGTGCCAGTGACCCCCACCATGAGGAATGAATACAGTGCACTGTCTTGTGCCACACATTGGAGGTGGAAAACCTCTCCCAGCTGCCCACTTCCAGGTTTCTGGTAGTTGTATTTTTTTTATTTTTTTTTAATGAGACTTAAGTTTCTGGTTTTTCAGTTGCCTGAAGTCTAGAAAAAAGGAGTTTCCTTGTAGATATTCTTACCTTCGTGTTCGTGGCAATTACTACCATTATTATTGTTATCCAAAGCCATAGTACCAGGAGCAAAAGTTGAGTATAAAACTACAATGCTTTAAGAGCTCTGTTTTACACAGTGAGGTGTCTGTTTACAATTACTCTCTTAGGTCAGTTATTTTAGTCTGTCGTTGTCATCACTGTTCTCCTTTGCAACAAGAAGTGATCCGTAAGGCTTAAATTTTTGTTTAGCTGCTTGGTCTCAGTGTTTCGTGTGTTCTTCTGGTGCTATGTTTTTTTAGTTGGAGTTCTTTGTCAACACAGTTGATGCTGTGACTAATTCGGCTAATTCTGGAAGAAAGGATTACGCTTGGGTTTTGCATTGGTATTTTGTAAGAAGTTACAGTGAATGAGCAGTCTGGGTTATGCAGACAGTTGGGTGGGATGATACCTTCTGGCCTTCAGATCAATGGGATGTATCATTCAGGCCTAACTTCTGAGCCAGTATGTAGTGTCTTTGAGATGATTTTGCATGCAGAGCACTCCATACAATGCTCATGAATGTGCCTTGGATAAATGGGAAGCTGACTAGTAGGGCTTTCACACAGGGGCATACAGATGCTATTGGGACGCTGTGGTATTGCCAAGTTTTTCGGATTTAGCCAAATCTCACAACAATGGACATTTTCTCAGAAGTATCATATTGTTTTAAAGAAGTCATATTTATTATTTTGAAAAAAAGAATAATAATGAAATGAGAATAAAGCCAACCAAACAACCAAACAAAAAGGTTTTCTCAGAATCTACAAGTAACAGACTTTGATTAATTAAACACAAAATGGGGGATTCTGAGCAACAAATGGTGCCCCCAAGTGCCTGCAGCCCAAACAATGTGCTGGGCCGGTGCCTGAAAGCGACACAGTCCTGCAGTCTGGTTTGTGCGGTGACACAACTCTGCTGCCTATTTTGGATGACCTGATTTAATTGCGCCAGCAGAGAGAAATGCAGAAAAGGAAGTGTGCTTCAGAAAGAGTGACAGACCCATTCAACTGTTACAATGCTCTCTCTCCTGATAATCAGAGCTGCTATTAATTGTAGAGATAAGAACATATTTTTCCCCTAACCTTACATTGTCGTTCAGCTAAATGTGCTGCCTTGAGGGTAGCACATTTCTGTCTGATTTCTGGTAAACAATATAGGGATACTCATGGTCTGGAGAAGATGAATCATAGAATCATTGAAGTCGGAAAAGACCTCTAAGATCACCTAGTCCAACCGTCAGCCCACCCCCACCATGCCCACTGACCATGTCCCTCAGTGTCATGTCTGCATGATTCTTGAACACCTCCAGGGACAGTGACTCCACCACCTCCCTGGGCAGCCTGTGCCACTGCCTCATCACTCTTCCTGAGAAGAATTTTTTCCTAACATTCAACCTGAAGTTGTGCACCGGGGTGACTTTGAGGCCACGCTGCCCAGAGACTGGAAACTGCTGCCTTCTGTGTAGGCGGCAGCCTCCAAGACAGCATTGTTGCTTGCCCAGCCCAGTCTTCCAGGTGGACACAGGGCTGGCAGAGCCCTGGGACAGGGAGGAGGGCCAGCATCAGGAGTGGAAAAAAGCTGGAGACTTGCAGGAAAGAAGCATGAGGAAATTGTGACTGGGGTCAAAGCACTGCCCAGTCTGCAACACTCTTGGCGGAGGGCTAACCTCCTGACCTGTGCCTACGTAGTTTGTGTGTACAGTAATAAAAAAAAAATCAGATTTCCATGGTCAGCCATGTGAGACAAGTGGTTCAGATAGTGCTACGTCACCACTTCTCTTATCAGAGGTTAGCAGCCAATTTCCATTACTATATTTATCCTTTATTGTGTGCAAATAGTATCCTTCATTGTGTGCAGTGTCACTTTAAATGCCACTTGGAAGGCCAGGGAACATGAAGTCTTATTTTCACCAGTCCAACTAACACTAATTTTACAAGCGAGCCATATTGCTTATGCAGAATGAGGGCATGTTTTTTAAAAGGCATTTTTTTAAAGAATTGAATAGTTGCAATTGTTGGAGAAAGGTGCTTAGATACTGGATTAGGAATTTGCAAGATCAAAGTAGCAGTTAAGATGCCAGGGAACTCATCCAAATCACAACACAGCTGATATTCTTTAGGGAATACTGGGCTGTTTTGTATACGGTACTCTTGGTTCCCCGTAACTTAAAACCTGAAGAATCGAAATGATTACAAATATCAGGCTAAATCTTTCAAGGTGTTGAGTGCCCACAACTCACATTGGGCTGAATACTCTTTTACACTGTGGCCCTTTATGCTACAAAGGCCATGCGAAAGGCCCCTGGCGGCAGCGAATGCCACTGGAGGCCCCTTTGCGGTATCAGACCGTAGCAAAGTAGCTTGGGTGCAGCCGGGCATTGGGCCCATTTTCTTGGCGGTACTCAGCACCTCTCAGGAGCAGGCTGACACAGGAGTGGTTCTGGCAGGAAAACTCAACTATTTGTGATCTCAGTTACACAGGAAAATGTAGGGGATGGATTTGGCTTTCTTGTTTTCTTTTTTTTTAACCTGTGAGAAGCCACAGGGCTGGTCTCCTTGAGATCTGGGCTGCAAATACAGGTCATGAAATTCTCTCCATCCTGATGGCAGTGCCAGAGCTCAAATCGATGCCAGTGAGGTGTAGGGCTCACCTATATCTATGCTGCAGTGGCAGATGCGTCCGGTGACTCCTATCCTCTCTAGGGCTGTAGAGGAGGCATGGCAAAGGCAATAGTGGAGCAGGCTTCGTTCTTCAAACTTAACTTCTGATGGGGAGCTGAAACTTCATCCAGCTGCAGCAGTTGGAAAAAAACAGCAGAGGACTTTTTCTCATCATTTCATTGTTTACTTGTAATACTTGGATTTCTGTTTCAGAACATCTTTTTTTTTAATTATTATTTGTTCATCTTTTTTGAAGGCTTAAAAAGGCAGCGAGTGTGAAAATTAAATGGTGTGAACAAACTCTTCTTTTCTTCCAGAAAACTGATTTTATTTTTTTTATCATACAAAATAATTCTGATTCAGCCATCAAAAAAGAAAATATACATTATTTTTCTCCATTGTACTTAATAGTAATAATATTGTTATCATCGCAGTGGGGTAAGCAGGATTTCTGAGGAGATAATACTTGTTTTGCCTTTAATTAGACCAACTACATGTTTGGAAAAGAGACAAAGATGGGAAAAATGCAACTTTGAAAATTAAAAAGATGTTTATGTAATTGTTGTCACAACCTTAAAATTCCTGGAAATCTTTTTTCATAACAAGTAGATCAGCAGAAGCTCTTACTACTTTCTCATTACTTAATAGATTGGGTTTGGGGTATTTTGTTTGTCATTTTGTTTTGTTGGTTCTTTTTTGCCCTAAATGCAGATGAACTTGGTGTTATATGTTCCATATATAGAGAAGTTGGGTATTGGGTCTAATTTCCATGTGTTTATTGATGAGGAGCAGGAAAGATGATGCTTAACATGGAGACTGGTATTTTGCGTCCTTTCTCTCTCTTGTCCCTCACTTCTTCCTTCTTTTCACCCACAAATATTCTCTATAAAGACAGACTTCAGTCAAGTGTGGCAGTTCATTATGTATATTTAGATATACATAGTTATCAAAACTTCATAAGTATAGGTGAGGAAAGTCTTTGAATTGAATTACCTCAGTAGCTCCACATCACAATGGCTAATTTGTAATGGTCAAAGGTAGCAGCCTGCATGTTTCCATGGAGGTTTTCTGCACAAGAACAGAGAGAAGGGCACCAGGACATGAATTTTATAAATACTTGGGATGATAAGAGAAATCTTGGCTTAGTAGGCCCACATGATGAAATACAAATCAGAAGAACAGCTTTCATTAGCTGTTTCATTAGCTGCTGATGGGATTACTTATTAGAAGATGTAAACAGATGGTACAGCTGCATGAAGACCTTACCTCTCCCTCTCCTGCTAACAATGATACTCTCTACTAAATATGAAATTCTGCATATAGTGCTTTTGGGTTTCTGTCCAGCAGCTTCCATGTCCAGCACTTATGAACCACCTTTCTTCTCAGTTGTCCTAGCACCTGGCTTGGTGGCCCGCAGGGAGTCACTTCCCTTGTCACTTGTGCATAACACAACTGCTAGGAAGCTTCAAGGTGTGAAATGCTGGCTTAAGCCACAATATAACAGTCATGACCAAGGAGGGCCTGAGCCCATTCTGTTATCTGTGAAGTGACATCTCCAAATGCTGTGCCACTGCTGGGATGCCAATACAGCCCTGAGTCACTGCCACAGCAACCTGCTGTTCTTCAGACCTGGGTGTTACTGGCATGTAAAGGTTGACCCAAGCAGTGTGTTATGGCAGCGGGCCATACGTTTAACCTTGACTACAATGCTCTTTCCAGAGACTGATTGTGGTTTTCATATTATCTAACAAGCTTGTCATTTCCTGTACTAGTTGTAACACAGCTGAATATTTTCTAGGTTACCTAACCAAACTTCTTCAAAATCATACTGCTTATGCCTGCGATGGGGAACGTTTGAGTCTACACTGTCCTCGGCATTCGACAATAAGTATTCAGTCAGCATTTTATGGGCAAGACTACCGAATGTGTGGCACACAACAGCCTGAAGCCAGGATGACAGAACCCATAAACTGTGTGGCACCCACCTCCCTGCAGGTATCGCATCCTGTAAAGGCTCATCATGCACAGCATGCCTGTAGATCTCAGTGCAGTGAGCTATGCTGTATGAAAACTGCAAGTGTTCACCACGTTGAATGAAATGTCACTGTGTTTTTGTCAGTTTGTCACAAAAAGTATTGCACCTGAAAGGATTCATCTGGCCAGCAAGATATTACCACAGGCTTGTGAAAGCTGTGTAGATTTCCTTCCATTTTGATAAGCCTTACTTCCTTACTTTTAAAACCACATTCTCAGTGTTCCCTAAAATAATCAATTCCCTTCTAATCAAGGATCTGTCATGGCTCAGTAGACCAGCCTTAATCTATCATATGGCCTTTCCTTATCCCCAGCAGAGGACGCAAGTTTTTAACACAACTGGATTACAAATCCACTGAATTAGTTGACATCTTGGTAGGAGTTTGGTTTGTTCCATGCTGTTGTCACCGAAAAGCCCTGTGGCAGCTGAACAGCAGGTTCTAAGCACTTCTCTGGGTATCTACATTTCAAAAAATACATTATTTGTATGAAGAAAATCCTATATTTTGTTTCCTGAGTCCACTTCAATATAATTTAAAATGTCTTATATTATTGCTTTCTGCCATGGAGACTTCTAACAGGGCTTAGAAGGTCTGGCTTACACTGCTGTTAAAGTCTTGTTCCACCACAGTGGAAATAGCAGTGTTAGACCTAATTCAGTAAATGGTTGGAAAAACATGTAATCAGTGGAATCTAAACATGTTCTGTCAGTGAAGCTGTTGTAAATGCTACACAGAAACTTTGATGAAGCTTGCAATGTTTGTGCCTGTAGCCAACACATCACTCTTTGACAACAGGGAACATCTGTTTCCACCACTAGTGAGCTGAAGAGTTTTACAGAATTGTTTGGCAGTAACATCTTTTCTCCAGAAACATTATTAGGCCCATAGTTTATAAGTGTGGCTTGTCCATGCTGTACTGCAACTGCTAAAGACATTCCAGCCATGACCTGTGGGCCATGTGAAAGTGCAGCTCTCCACTAAGAGCAGTAGGCCAGATGCATCCTTGATGTCATTTTACTGACTACTGTGAGGCAACACCAACTATTTTGGGTTTGTGAGTCTTGAGTGTCTTTGTGAGGTCTCCTTTTGCAGTTTTTTTCCCTTGCATATTATAAACACAGCATGGGACAACTGTTGTATAAACCGTCATCATTGTTCGGGCACTGTCACTGATCAAAGACATGAAATCACTTTGACAAGGCCACAAATGTGAGCATACAAATGCTCTGCATCTTAGGGGGTTCCGGTTCTGTCAAGGAGAAGAGAAATATCCTGTAAACTGATTTCTTAGAGAAGCAGCACCAGTGATTTCATCTCTCCTCCCCTTCTCTTTGGAACTACATCTGCAGTCTGCATAAACAGGTGTGATGCTACCCTGCAGCCGTGAGGATGCATAACAGGCATTTTATATGGTGACCTCCTATTAAAAGGATTACTGCAAAAGTTATGTGTCCTGAGATGCTAATAACCCCGAGCTGTCTTGTTATGATTATCATTGTTTGCTTTCATGGTTGCATGTTTTTGTGCAGCAGCTTGATAGAAAATGTGACTGCTCTTTGCCTTAAGCAAGAGAAAATACAAACAGATGCACAGGAGATGATTCAGCTCGGGTGCAAGACGATGACTCAGTAGGGGACAGCCATCTTAATTTACTGAAGTCATAACTCTATTTCACTGTCCTGCTCCAGGACAATCCTAATTAAGGAGCTGTTTGTGTAACTTGCAGCTCTTTAAAAGAATAGTGGAGTGATAAAAAAGCTGGGCTTTTCCTTCCCTTTTAAACTCTTCAGTGTGCACTTAATGCTGGAAAAGTATTGGATGCAAATTGTCTTCTACTCAGGGAAACAAAAAGACAAGAATGTTACAGGATCACTGCAATATGCTGCCAATATGTATCATTTCTGTTTGGGAAGGATGGCTTCCAGGGATGGCAGGAGAGGCTCAGCCACTGCCAATTCTCTGAGCCTGGAAACGAGTGCAGCTTGTGCTAATCTCAGCGGTGAATTTGTGATTTGGCCTCTTGGTATGACTCAGAGCCCTTCTAATGAGAAACAGGGCAAAAAAATCCTATAGATCTTATGAAAGTACCTGAAACTATCGGAGAATTATATATTACAGTTAGTCCTATTAAGAGCCGAGTGACATAAAGACAATGCCCTCCTTGGCACGTTGTGCTTTTAAACATCAGGAATCAGGGGGACAACAATCAGAGAATCATAGAATGGCTTGAGCTGGGAGGAACCTTAAACATTATCTAGTTCCCACCCCCCTGCTATGGGAAATAATATGTAGAAAGCCTTGTCTGATCTGGGCTCTGGAATTTCATAAGTACACTGCTGCATTTAAACTATTTTTTTAGATGCTTTGAGGTGTGACTGGGTTAAAGCTGGTCTCAGAGTCATCTTGGACAGCATCTTCATGTTTGCTGTCATCATCATTGCTGCAGGTCTGAAAGCAGTGATAAGTGGGAACATGACTGAAAGTGTTGGGAATGTATGGTCCTTTAACTGAGCATAGAGAAGGTCCACATGACTCTCTGTGTGTAACAGTGGTGATCTTCCTGTTGTCCTCTTTCAGTTGTCACTCTCAATGAAACAGCATAGTAGGAACCATGGTTTATCGCTATGCCAAAAGATCTAATGCAGATTTGACCCTAAAATGGCATTAAAAAAAAAAAAAAAACAGCAAAAAAACCCCAAACAAGTTTAGGATAGACCTACTCACACATGCTCTTGGCTCTGTGCATAGTCCCAAGCATCAGTAGGCTGTGGTGGTCTTGCTGACAAGCAGCAGGGACTTGCTGACTGGCTGGGGTCAGAGAGAAGAGTAACCAGAAGCAGTGAATTGCTAGCATCCTAAATTGCCACCAATATTGCTGCTATGAATGTGTTCCCATAAACTTGGCCGTGGCTCAGAGGCCCCAGGAGATGTGGCCTAAGTGCAGTGATACAGATGTTTTACGTATTTATGGACAGAAAATTGTGAAGAAATGATTTGTCTCCTGTATAGAACAAAGTACAACTAAATGTTGTCATTGCTGTATAGCTTCATACCTTGTTTTCAAGACTGTCCTTTTTGCCTGTTGTTCTAGAAAGTACTGGATGAATGCCAAAACCTGAGATCCTGCCAACTCCTTGTCAATAGTCGGGTTTTTGGACCTGATCTATGTCCAGGGACCACTAAATTCCTCCTTGTCTCCTTTAAATGCAAACCTAGTAAGTAATCCACACCAGAAAAATGTGCTTTTGTCTGTTTTATTGTTTGTTTTGGTTAGAACGCCACTGCACAAGGCTTTACATAAATCCATGTTGAGTTTTGAGACTCTTAGATTAATAACAAGTTGCTTTTTTTCTACCCTGCCTTGGCTCTCTGCTGTGCTTACAACTTCACTGTGCTTGCTGCCAATTTAATGACCAGTGTAGTTTGTCAGAATCAGATGTCAGACGTCAGACTCTAAAGGAAAAATGTTTTGGAAATTATTTTTAAAGCGATGACAATGATAATGTCTTATTAGAAATATAGAGCTGAACAGCAAAAACAGATGTTTGGGTTAAGGATCCAAATGATGAAGAAGATATCATGAGAAGTATGCAAAAATGCTAACGAACTAGGACCAAAGTTTTCAAAGATCCTCTGCTATTATCTACCATTTATAGACTAATGACTGGAGGATACACGTGCATGGCTGAATTTATTATAGAATTACCTGTATCCTAAACAGGTAATTGACATTGGCATGGAAAAGGGGCAAATCCTGCCTCAAAGAGAATGATCTTTGCAAACGTGAGAAAAGCATCAGAAAAGTTAATCATAATGATGGTTTAATTTATTGTTTTGTTTTCTTTCAATTGTTTTTCTTGTTGCTATTATGTATGAGAACAAGCCTTTGTTGCCCAGGGGCTCAGCTTTTTTCAGCAGCTAATTTCCAGTGTGGCTGAAGTGGATCCCAAAGAAAATACTTGAGGGATGATTTATGGATAAGTTCACCAGCCAACTCAGGATACCATCCCACAGCTGAAGGAGAAAGCACGAAAGAGATTTTCTTTAATCAGAGCATCAAGATAGGCTTCATTGGTGGAATAGGAATAGATGTGGCACAGCAAACTGTATACACAGTACGCAGCAGAGAACTGAAGAGCGAAGATGGAATGGAATAGACAGTTCTCACCTTTGCCAAAGCACTGACAAAAGAACTGCCAGAGAGATTTACTGGGCCAATTCTCTAGGAGTATGCCTAAAATTTATCATTTTTGTGATCTGTTTTATTACCTTGCAGTTTCTATTTTTTTCATATAATATGATTACTACATTACCTATGGTGAATGCAATTGAATATTGCAGTTGTGACTGTTTTCCTTTAGAAATCTCCTTCTGCTATTGAAAAGTGGATCCTCTTTTTAATTTTTAATTATTATTTTAATATTTTAAACATTTTTCTCACTGGAAATAAGTTACTTTGAGTGCAAAACACTGTCTGTGATACGAATATTACAAAAGCTGCTCAAAAGTGCGTTTAGCCTTCAGAATAGAAGAGAGTCCAGTTCCAGTGCAAATTACATTATTTCGTTCAACAGGAAATTTATATTTGTAGATGAGATACCAACATTGTTAGACTTGGCTGGGAAAGCATCCCTATTCAGGAAATCACTCGAGTATAATTTTAAGCATGTGTTGCAAACTCCTTGCCTTCAAGTGAGCGCTTAAGTAATTGCCCAAATTCCTTTGTTTTTCATCTCCTCGGAAATGTTGCCGTCCCCTCTGTACCTACGCAGACATGTCTGTTGTATGCCAACCCTTGCTGTGTCTCATGACACCCGTGGGTCTGTCCTGTGGCCCATCCAGCAGAGCCTCACAGAGGCAGAACCCAGCTTCAGGCTGCCAGCCCTGGGCTCACAGCTGCTATTTTGTGGGCACGGCCCCCACGGCAGTACAGTACAGCAGCTGAGAGGGACTTTAAAGAGCAGCAAGCAAGAAAATTAACCCTTTAAAAAAAAAACTCTATTCTAAATGGAACAGTGTTTCCCTTATTGAATAGATAGGAGTTTTTCTCTCTGGTTCCCTTAGCACTTACACCCACACTCCGCTCCCTCAGTAACAATAAGATTTCCCTTTGCTCCTGCTTGGCGCAGGAACCTCCTTTCCTGTTTTCACATTTTTGAAAGACAAAAATACGGAGCAGAACAAACTCTTCTCCCCGGCCTCATCTGCACGAAGGGACCGTTTGGCACCGTAGCCAGGCCAGGGAGGCCTAAGCAGCAGTAGGCCACAGGCGGATGGCCGCTCAGGCTGCATCTGACCAGATGGCAGAACCCAGCCTAGGTTCGTGCCTGGGTGGGATCAGCCACACTGCCCCAGAGGTCATCCATCTATCCCTCGCAGTGTGGGGAGCTCTGCCAGCCTGCCCATGCCCCCAGAGAGAGGGAGGGCAGTGTTTTTCTCAGGCTCCTGATCCACGCTGCTTTGTCAGCAAAACTTTCAAAGGAGCCTTGCCGGGTGGTCACACCCAGGGAAACCCACTGACTGGTGGAGCGATGCAAATACAGCTGGGAGCACTGCCTGGCTTGGGGCTCACAGCCCCGTCCTCCATTCTTCAGCACTCGCTCAGTGCCGCGTGCTGTGCCACCAGCGATGCCAGCCGCCCCCGTGATTGATGAGCAGTCTGAGGCCCCAGCATTTGGAATGGGCACAGAATGCAACATTGTCCTGGGGAGGCACAAAAGGAAAGGATGAGGTTTGTCCTCCTGAACAGTAGTGGAAAGCAGGCCAGAAAAGCAGGCAGGAATGGGGGCGGAGGTTCCAGTGGGAGAGAAGATTGGCAAAAGTTAGTATTTCAGTTCATTTTTAAAAAGAGCTGGAGGCTTCATACAGTCATAAGGGAACAATTTAGTTGGAGGAAATGCTCCACTTTGCTACTGGCTTTGTCTCTGGTTGCAATTGTTCCACATATCACACAAAA
>JANHGO010007102.1:0-20471 GCA_024606505.1 Aquila spilogaster
CCTGAAGTCACGTTGAAGATTGTAAGGTCAATTTCCCTCTTAAATCGAAAAAAGAAAATAGGAGAACAGATGTGGGTTGTTGCTTCTGTATTTATAAATTGCATGACAGCTGGGTTAGGCTATATGATCTCCAGTTTCTATGCATTTAAGGAGTTTTTATTGAATCATTCATACTAATCAGATAAAAGTGTTAAGGTGCATTTTTAAGGTATTATACAACATAGATGAAGTAGCCAATTTCATAGTGTACATTTAAAATTGAACATTTTTCTTCATTAAATATGTTCAGATAAGTTTACCAGGTGGAATACACATTTCAAGGAGAATTTTCTGGGCTTGAGTGATCAGTTCTGAATTGACACAGCATACAAGCATGGGATGATAAAATTAGTACATTTTATAAAAGTGTAAATTACACAAAGTGTTAAATATAACTACCTATTACCAGATATTTGTTTCTTTGGTGGGTTTGGGGTTTTGGGGGTTTGGGGTTTTTTTTAAGTTTAGAATTGCAGCAAGAGTAGGTGTCTAACCAACATCCTGATAACATCTATTCCATCATTTTAGCAGCATATAATTCTAGAAGTAGAGATTTTTACATATACAGAATTTCTCACTCTCCCTTATTTCATATATTAAACTGACCATTTTATCAGATACATTATTTCTTGTTACTGACTCATTATGTCTATGTGTTGAAACACAATTTGCACAGGCTACACATCAATATTTTTGGCTACTATTTCTTTACATTAACATGCCAGCCATCTGCTTGTGGACGACAGCTTCTAAGCAACTCTTTCCTTTAAATCCCAGCATTTTATTTGTAATCCCTTATTGGGTGAAGCATGTAAATCACATTCCACCTCTTTATAATGTGAAATTCATTTAAACTAACGTACACATTTTAACATTAGACATAGTAACTTACTGAGCCTAGATCTATGAGAAGAAAAAGGAACCTCATGCGAGTAGTTTATCTGAAACATCTTAAATGTCTACCACAGAATAAGATAAATCTTTGATGATGCCTTCTGTCCCCTTGACATAAGGAGAGACTAGGTGAATAGTTAGACTTAAAGGATTAACTTCTAACACTTACATTGGAGTACCAAGCAAGAGCTTAGAAGAGAGGTCTCAATTAACTAAGACTGAGAGCTAAACCATTTTCTAATCTTCAGCAAGCACGGCCAAGCGTTTGATCCATAGTTTTTTCTCTAACCTATGTTATGTATACATCAATTATTTCAGAAAAATATTTTGGTGAATATGGTAACATGCTTTTAATATTTACCAAACAGCAACGGACAGAGTTTGGTGACTGTTCAGAAGGGGTAAAGAGAAAAATAAAGGAAGGAGAATGAATCAGTTCTAGCATACAGTATTCTCTCCCCTCTGAGTTTTAGAAAAATTGGCAAGATAAGTTAAAGCAGCCCTCAGGCAGCTTAAACTTGTGCAATCAGCCTTTACACAGCAGATTGTCCTGAGTCTCTCTGACCTTGGCAATTTTACAAGGGTCATATTTACACGTGGGTGACCTGCTTCTGAATGACAACTGAAATGCTTAGAATTTAGACAAGAAAACATATATATGTTTGTTTTCACAATACTCTGCACAATACGGTGCTCATATTTTATAAGGTCCATCTCAATAATGAGTGCTTATTTATCATGGACAGTGCAGGGACAGGACTCCCATGCCACAGACAGATCCAAGTTCCCAGGTGCAGCACCACGAGCCCACCAAGGAAGACAGCTTCGCTCTCTTACTCCATCTCAGCAGCTGCAGCCTCGACACGAGATGGAGGGCAACGAGAGATCCTCGAGTCCCTTGGTAAGACCAGCGGTGGCATCTCCTCCTACTGCAGCCCTGTCAGCCTCCCAACTCTGCTGCATCGGCTCAACGTTCCTATTAGGGCCTCTGGGCACTACAGTAAATAGTGAGCATTAAGGGACAGAACATGCTACAAAGTCTAACAGTGTTGATGCGTCACTAATTACCATAATGAGAAACTTGTGGCACATCAGCCGAGAAGAATTTGCATTGATTGTTTTTTCCCATTCTCCAGCTAGAACAGGCAGAATTCCCATGACTCTGCACTTGACCTTGAGGGCTTCTTCTCCTCCTTCTGTGTGTAGATACTCCTTACCGGTGCACATAAGGTGGGTGAATAAACAGGGATTTAAACCAGAAAGGGCTAGTCTCCAAATAGCCTTTCTACCACGTGTATATATACATTCTAGTTGTGACTACCAGAGAAAGAAATGTTGACATTTCGTCTGATCTCAGCTGGCACAGGCACATTGGAGAGCAACTGCTGTCTTCACACTCTGCCCCTAATTCACTGTAAGGCCCTGCTGCATGTTAGCTATTGATTTTAGACACTTCTACTGTTGATTACAAATAGCGACTCATGAAGCCTGGATTCCTACTCCACTAATACAGGGTTAATATTAGAATTGCTTGAAGATTAAACATTCCTGAAGTACCACTATTAGCTAGAACATCTTCTAAACAACAGGGTGTTTTGTTGAAACTTGTCTTCTGTGCTGAACCTACGTTTACTGGAGACAAAGCAGCAAAGAAGGTTTCCGGAGCACAAGATACCATACTGCAAGGCCTCCCAGGTCATTGATTCCTATCCTCTGCTCTAAGAGGCATTTCCTGCATCCTATAATCCCATTCAAAAATGTATTAAGCTCCACTTTAAAGCTACTTAAGTTGTTTCCCTCTGTTACTCTTATTGGAAGGCAGTTCCAGACAGGTGGAAGGTGGCTAGACAATTGTATTGATCTCTAAATTCCCTGGAAATTCTATTTATAAAATGTTAAGCATTTCGTTAAGGATTTCCAAGTGGGTGTTTCTGATTGCTCAGTACATAACAATTGTTCTGCTGATAACAATCCTCTGTGAGTTTCATTTATAATGATCCATTTTATTTTCCTTGTAATAATAGCATATTGCCATTTCATGCAGCTGTTACATGCACTTTATGAGTGTTCCACTGTTTTTTTTAACATAATTGACTCAGTCCTTTGAGTTGCCAAGCACCTTACCTCTGATTTCAGTGAAAGAGCCTTAAGCAATACCCTAAGGTAAGCACTGTATCCAAGGGCCTTGTTTCAGGTAGGTACACTTCTTTTTTTAGTCATGTATTTGAAGTGCTCTGTCTCTGTGCATAGATGCGATTAATACAAAGCACTCAGTATAGCATTTCTAAGAAAATAATGTGTTTGGTTCTACTGTATCTTTAACAATTGTAGCACACTTTTTAAAAGTTTTACCCTTAACTATGAAGGCCACATTCTGGTTTCAGTTGTCTGAGTTTAAATCTGGATTAAAAAGTGAAAAATAAATTACTCTGGAATACATTTCTGTTTAAAGAAAGGTAAAATTTAGCCCTGCGTTTTTTAAAGAGCCTGAACACAAGAGGGAAACTAAATACCATGTATGGTAGCAGTGTGCTCACTTCCTGTAGTCACACTTGCTGTCATGGCTCATTTGACTTTGCTCGTCGACTCTGAAGTGTGGTTACAATGATGGCATGTAATCAACAGAGATCTTCACTGCAGCATCCCTATGAAAGTAGGTTCTTACTGCTCTGTTTCATCTTAGCTTGAAGGATCAAAACTGATCCAACATTGGGCTGGCCTCATGTTCGAAGGAAGCAATACTCTTATGCACATAATTTTTTTCCAAAGAGAAAACAGAAGTTAAGCATGCTACTGGGAAACAACTAAACCTACGTATCAAACTTCTGTGTGGGTACATTCTGCATCTCACTGGCATATAGAATACCTGGTGATTTTGACTGTTCCCTTTCTATATCTTTCTCTGACACTGCTACCATTATGCATTATTAAGTGAAAACCCGACCCCTTTGAAGTTAATGGAAAAAAGCCTTCCTACTTTTAATGTGAGTCATTATCTTTCAGTGAGGTTACTGCATGGATCGAATCTTTGCACTACCAGCAAGCGCTGTCCCTTGACTTGAAAAGGACTCTGCAAACATGTAGATGTTCGTGCTATTATATCCTGCTGAAGGATGTGAACATTTTACTTTTAAAACAGCCTTAAAAAAATAACAGCTAGTAATATATCTCATTGGACTGCTGTGAGATCATTCATACGGTACAAATTAATATTTGTACTGTGAAGTACCTTTGGATCTTTGGATGAAAGATGATATGTTTAAAGGCAAAGTATTAAAAGTCATCTCTGCATGGAATTTTTTAAGAAAAAAAAAAAAGGTGAGCAATTCAGTTTAATTAGTCAACTAATAAAAAAATTTAAAATGCTTAACAACCTACAATTTGCATTTCTCAATGGAAACCAATATTATTCTTAGATTATAGTCAGGATAATATTATTAGTAGAATGACTGACTCAAATTAATCATGACTGAAAATCTGATTACCACAAGGGATCATGCTGCTATCATAGACTTCACATACCTTTCCTTTTATCTTCTTATTACAGCACCAAATTTCTCCCTCTGTGCAGAGGGTGAACAGGAATTTCAGTTTCCAATGTCTTAAAACTATGGCTTTGATATTATAATGCTCATCCTGTGAATGATGGGCCTCAAATTAATTTTATTCTTACAAAGAAGAAACTACAAACAAGGACAACTGGTTTTAATAATATTATTTAGAAGGTGCTAATGTGCAATTTGTTACTTGTCAAAACAGTGGGAATTATGTTCTTATTCCATGTTAAATATAATTAGCTAATACTTTCCAAAGGATATGCAGGCAGAAGAAGTATCTCACATTTCTAGCTTTGTTGCAAATTTCATTATTTGCCTTCATTTGTTCTCTCTCTCAGAATGCAAAAGTTTAAGTTATGTCTCCATTATGCTCAAAAGAAATCCATTATAAAGAAGTTGGGTTTCCTCAGCTTCAAGGGTATTCACGTTCTGTGTATGTACATATCCATAAAGAAGTTTTAAAGGAAATAATTGTGAATTAGATTGTTTACAATGAATTATTACATAAATTTTCTTCTGGGATTAAAAAAAAAAAAGCAAACCAAAACCAAAAACCAAAACACTTTCTAGCCTTTGTATCTTTTAAAACACTTTTTTTTCCCCGAACAGATTATGCATAATACATTATAAATACTTTTTTTTGGCTAACTAAATTAGTTTACAACTTATTTAGTTGGGACATTGAAATGCATTATTTTTATGGTCTTGCTTAATCAAAAGGGGCTCTACAAGCCTATAGTAAAAATAAGCCGTACCTGAAAGAGCTTACAATAAAATGACAGGATGAGAAAGGTTCCTGAAATAAAAAGTAGAAAAAGGATAAGAGAACAGCCTGATGACACACAACATTTTCTAGTATAGAAAAGATGCGGGTACCATTTGTAGCAAATCAGACCACATCTACTCTTCTAACTGCATCCACCCCAGGGAGGGATGCTTGGCAGCCAGCCTCAGAAGTAGTCTCCTCTAGGGTAGATTAGCTGTATTTGCATGAGCAGTTCTTGGCTTTAGAGCCTTTCTGGGCCTTGTATAGTTTATATTAAAGTCCATTTGTAAATATATATATGTGTGTATATATAAAATAAATATTTATATATATTTTGTCAATCTGTGTGTGTCTGTGTCTGTGTGTATGTACGTGTATATGTATTTATTGATGGGAGGGTTGAGGAAAGGACTATAAATTAATGTGTCTGAAATAAGACAATTGTGTTGCAGCCCACCTGAAAGGTTTTTTATAGCATGAAAATGTGGCCATATGTCACATATCTCGAGGGGGTGACCAAGGACAGAGGGGAGTGTAGGAAGGTCCCCAGCCTGGTAGATAATGATGAAGGACTGCTCAGGGCAGGGGGATAAAAACCCCTCTCATTTGTAATGCCTATTGAAAGCATTTGTTGGAGTGTGCAATCCACTGAACCATGTTTGGATTTAATTTAGGAGGGACATGCTCGGGTCAGAAGAGAACTTAGGAACAAACTAACATTTATAAACCATGGGCAGTCAGTACATTTAAGACCAAAACTGAGCTGGAGAAAGAAATTACTTGATACCCAAATAACACTAATGAGCTCCAAGAAACCCACTGAAATCAGACATTTCTGTAAGGATCTACCAAAAGTAGGATAATTTATACACCGTAAATATAAAAAAACCAAATTCCTTTTTTTAATATGTGTAGAATTCACCTCACCTAGATTCAAATGTCTAATAATCTTCAAACCAATCTTTTGTATTTTTATAATTTAAAAATCTGATTTAACAATCTAGGTTGACTATAGAGTCTCTCTGGAAACTCATTCACTCTCTCCAGAGAGAGAAATTATCTCTGGAGAAGCCTGCTTTGCTGTACTAACTATAGAGAAACCAAACACAACTCCAGTCTTAATAATTCAGTCAGTCCTTCATTTTAGGTTTCTATAGATGGTTGGGTACCTAAGTGAGGTGATTATGGGCTACAACTCTCACTTTTGCTTCTCTTTACAACTCAGGGGTTGTAACATCATGCAAATTGCAATTCATAGCAATGGCAGTAGTTTTAGGGAAAAAAAAAACCAACAAAAAAACCCCAAACCAAAACCCAACCAAAGAAACAAAAAAAAACAGTCAGGAGGTGAGGCAGCAGCCAGAGAAGGAAATGGAGGAGAGGGTTCATATCACTTTTATCCAGGTAATACAGATCCTACCTGTTAGGCATATACCTTTCAGATTACAGAGCATGTGAGGATGCAAAACAAGAAGGGGAACGCACCCCATCAGCTGCTGAGATATGGCCAATATGCAGCCAAGATTACAAGAATCATGGGGGAAGGAAATGAGGCAAGGGGAAATCCAATATTGCAGTTTAAAGGCCAGAGCACAGACCTGAGAGACGGTAATTATAAAACCTGATCTTGGGGGTTTTATGAATCTTACATTAGATCTCAATGGTTTGAATGCTGAAACAGTCCAGGGAAAAGAAGCTAAGAGCCAGGCTTCTCCTCACAGTGCCTAGGATGACAGAAATAAGAATGCCTGCCCAGGTTTCTTCTCCCTTACTTTTCTTCTGGTGCCATGATGCTTCTATTCTTGAGTATAAAATACACAAGAGGCTTAATGGCAAGGGACTCCCACATTCATCACCTAGCTCCTCCTGTTCCCAGAGGCAGGGTTAGGGGTCCTCTAGACTAACATGACAGAAGAACTGCTTCTTGGAAAAGCGATTTAACCATGAGGATACAGTACAAAAGTATCTACGTCTGTGACTGCTGTGATCTGTATCAGACTAAATGTTAGTCATACCTCTCGGACAGGAAGGATATGCTAGATATTCCGCACAACCAAGATGGCGAATCTCCTTGGCATGTGTAGTAACAAGATATTAAATTAAAAAAATAATTTGTCTTAAATGGGGAAAACTTCAGTGCCTGCCATCCTGCCATTTTCTGAGACTGAAACATCTCAGTTCTGCCCAGTTTTTTTCTAGATTCCTCAAAACCTTTAAAGATCTTACTTTCAGTTTCTTTGTGCCTCAGTTTTCTATGTTTTCTTTCTTTCGACAATAATTATGTTTCCTTGGAAAAGCAAAGGAATTCACATTTGTAAACTGCTCAGACACTCGTATAGTGCAGACCAAACAAGAACCTAGATAAAAAGGTTAAGAACTAAATGCAATTATGTGTCTTATACTCCTCTCCCTCCATTTATGAAAGCAGAGAGTATAATAAGAACTAGCAGACAGAGCTTTCTGGAAAACTTCTTACTGCCTAAAATAATGAGGAAGCTGTTCGATCATACTAGAAATATTACTCAAGTAATTCTGTCAAGGTCAGAGTCTGGCAAGTGTCATTTTCTATTTGCTACATGAAGTACCATGTGTTCAAGTTGCTGTGGAACTACCCCAGGGCTTGCAGAGTGGTTGCATGTAACTTTTCAGAACCATTTTGTCTAACATTTTTATCTACTTTTGTTGCTCCTTTGTTCCAGCTCTACCTGTGTTTCTTCTAATTCTCCATTTCAATTTATGTTGGCCCAGTCTCATTCCAAGTATGTTCACTGTGCTTAAAGATACGTATGTTAATACCTGCTTAAAGTACACTGCAGAGACTCAAAGCCACACAGTCGTGTTGTATATGATACACTGTGCAAATGAAGACAGGCAGGAGAGTATGTCATTTATAAATAAGATTCCAAGGGGTGTATCCCAAACGTATGTTAAAGGATACAGAGCATATCTATCAAATAAAAAAGGGAAAACTTTTCTGTTTTCAAGTAGTCTGTATATACTGATTCACAGTGATAGTCTGGAGTGAAAATTAACTGCATTTCCAAGGTGAAAGGTCAGCTGAAAAGCTTTTATATAATATCACTCAATATTTTACTGTTATGTCCTAATATGGGAGAAGCCTTGTAACGGAAAAAGTACTTTATGTTAATATGTGGAATCTAGAAAAAAAAAACGACATTATATACCCCCACCTTCTACTTTTTCAGGAAAATAATACTTTCATGACATAAAAGCATCCAGCTTTCACTATACATTTCACAAACTTCTCCATTACAACCTACGAACTGAATTTCTCACTTGCGATGATATTGCTATCACAAAAACACTGTATGACACCAAAATACAATTGCTGATACATTAGCTGTGTTCTACCCTTCAGCTGCTATTTATTTTATCATTTCAAAGATCACGTTTAAAAAGCAAGAAAGCATTGGCACCCCTACATAGGGACAGAACTCTAATCTTAACGAAATATAATCCTTTTACAGCTGTTATTGTTTTAATCTTCCATAAAGAAACGCCAGTTAACCTGACTGCTGTCCAGGTCCTCTCTCTTTGACAATATGTATAATATCCTGGCTTCCTAACGCACTGACACTCTGCTGAGGCATGATGCGCTGCTGAATGTGGGGCACCGCAAAGCTAAAGTGGGAGCAAAGGTCGTGGATTAGAATGAATTAAGCAAACATGGATTAAGAAAGATCAATGAGCAGGGACACAGACTCATCAGGCTCTGTTTAGATAATCTGCTTGCTCTGACTAACATTTTCTTCCAGCGTTACAGCTGAAGAAAATGTACTTGAAGCTCACTCTTGTCAGCTCCTGAGAAACTATCAGTAAATCACACAGACGAGATAGTACCCTGAAATGTAAAAACTCTGCCAGGGACTGATATTGACCCTGATCCCCAGATACCAAGTACCATGACTGAAAAGACAGGTCTGCAATCCCAGATGATGAAACCATCAGGTCAGTTGCTCTGGCTCAGTCAGTGCATTACTAAGGAAGAATAGAGAGAAGCAACAAATGATACCATAGCAAACTGCGGAAAAGGGCAACAGGAAAAATCAGAAGGGCATTCTCCAATGTTGTGCATTACTAGTGATGACAGAAATGTTGGCAGAAGAGACCTGTCATTTCAGAGGAAACAGCTTGTAGAAAAATATAATCCTACAAACTGATCAGAGAAAACTCGCAGGGTCACAAAAGCTGTGGGAGAAAGTTGAAATGAGTGAAGTTCCCATAAGCCACATGGTGAGTAGGGACATGAAAAGTGTGAGCAGAAGTATTAGGGCATTTACTGACTAAGAGAAGTCTTTCAAAGAATTGGATCTGTCAGTCAGTAGAAGAAAACAATGTCCTGACTCGTGCATAAGGTCAAAGTTGTTGGAAAAATAACAGGGAAGTCTTACCAAATCTCCCACACTGATATCTAGTTTTTATTGGTGTATACTCCGCTAGCTTGGAAAGTTAAAAAAAGAAAAATCTACCAAAGAGCTGAAAATAAAATATAGTAGACATCATGCTATAGGAACCACCTCAGAAGTGATGGCGTGTGTGCTGAACACATCTCAGCCTGTAAGACCTCATAGGATCTCAGATCCTAATCTCGACCCACTTTTGCTTCCTTAAGTGACACCTTGAGAATGATTATTCTGTACAATTTAGAAATAGAAGAAACTTGTATAGTCAAGTTGCTTTTTTCTGTCACTGCAGGATTTTTCTTAGTGGTACATTTTAACTGTTTTGTCAGATTAGCTAAATCACAAAGGTGTTGAAGGATTTTACGGATAAAACAGTAAGATTTTTGCTTACGTAACGGTGTACAGCCAGAAACACTACCAATACAATTAGGAGAAAGATTGATTTCTCAAAAAGTAACTGATGAAAAAATACTTACTTTCCTGTCAGGGAAGCAGATCTTAGAAACTGCAAACAGTAAAAAAATTTATTTAACTTGCAGTCATCTGTTCACGATTCCATAGGACAGGGATGGTTCCAGCACACAAATGAACTGCAGGATATATGAAGAAGATATTAAAATCAGAAAACAATGTCAAAGCAATCCTTTATTCACATAATGAATAAAGGACTGAATTTGTCCCTTATACCCTGTCAGAATAGAAAGTGACTCGCTTCTCTAAAAACTCACCCATTCTAAAAAGAATAAATAAAGTAATGATTCATGTCTGCCTCACACTCAGCTTGCTTTTGTATGTTTCCAGGAAAAAAAAAAAAAAAAAAAAAAAGGAAAAACAAACCAAAAACCAAAACCGAACTTAGTAAATGGGTTTTATTTTCTTGTTTTCCCATGTTTCAGTATCCAGTGAAAGACACAGGAAATGACTAACGCAGTGCTGGATCTGAATTCAGTCCAACGTAAATACTTCCATAAAATAGCAGATCAAATCAGGACAAGGATTCATCTGTCCCAGCATCCTTCCTTCAACAGACACGAGTATGGGGAACAGGCATGCCTGGAGTGATCCTTTCTCTTACCATGCTCTTGAAGCAGTAAGAGTCTGAGGGACTTCCTGAGACAAAGGCTCCAGACTTCTGTGTTCAATAGAGAAGATGGGCCTGTCCTCAGTCCTTTTCAGAATCTAATTACACTTTTGGCTTCTGCAACATCTTGTGGCAATGAGTTCCACAATTTAATTACAGACGTGATAGGACAAAGTACTTCCTTTGTTTCTCTCAAAACTGCTGCATGAAACTTGCGTTGAGCGTTCTCTACGTTTTGCATTGGAGGAATAATGAACAGTTAAACAGTTTACCATACATCTGTGATAAAGAGCAAATTATCATCCTTCCAACAACTTGAGCTAGCTGGTTTCTCATCAGGATCACTTTGAACAGAATACACTGATAAAATACATAAATATACGAAAACTGTGTTTGTATGAAAATCACAGTACCCTGAAAGGGGAGGGACAGAGAAATTATAACAGTTATTTTTTCTGAGTTGGGTTTTTTTGTTTGTTTTATATTGACTAAGGAAGCCTTGCTTGTAACCATTTGCACAGGTAGATTTTAAATTATCTAGCCCTGGGAGTGTTCTAAGAGATATGCATTTTTAAAGGTATTCTGTTAATGTAAGGGTAGAATGATTCCTGAAAGTACAAAGTTCATAATATAGATGATTACAAATTCCTTTTACAATCTGTGTACTCCTTATTCACTCCCTGATATTTAAGGGCACTTACTGAGGGAATGTAAGTGTTATTACAATGAGTGACATACCATATGGCAAGCAGGATCAGCTGCAGCTTTGCATACTGTTGTCATTTTTCCCCTTGTACTGCAGTTTTACATGATGTAATGTTTTTCTGTGATTGTTCAACATTCTACCATTTAAGCCTGCCATATTATAAAATGTCATTTTAGGGGGTTGCAGCTGAACCTGCTCACCATAAGTCTGCATTTATTTCACAGATGTCTATCACACTGTCATCCCACAGGTGCACTCAAACTTTAAAATTTTCCTGTGCCTCAGCTTCTAATGTAAGAAAAATGTATTATGCAAGATGAGGAAATGGCAGCCAAAAAAGTAAATGCTGCTAAATGTCACTTTACAATACAACATGGGCATGCAAATGCAAGTAACCTTATAGGGTGATAATATTTGCACCCTCAGTAAAATGTGATGTGCAAATGATAGTGTAAGGGCCAGGTCCTGAAAAGTAAAGGTCCTCTCCAGGGTAAAAGTAAGAAATATAAATGTGGGGGATTTTCCATTAATATGGGAGAAATTTTATTTTTTCTGTGCTTCTGCTCAATTGTCATCAATGAAAAATTTTTAAAACTGATTTCATCTGGAGGTTATTTTCAGTCTTAAGTGAAGTTACAGCTGGTTTAAAACATAGAATAGAATCATAGAATTGTTTAGGTTGCAAAAGACCTTTAAGATCATTAAGTCCAACCATAAACCTAACACTGCCAGGTGCACCACTAAACCATGTCCCTAAGCACCACGTCTACACATCCTTTAAATACCTCCAGGAATGGTGACTCAACCACTTCCCTGGGCAGACTGTTCCAATGCTTGACAACCCTTTTGGTGAAGAAATTTTTCCCAATATGCGATCTAAACCTCCCTTGGCTCAACTTGAGGTCATTTCCTCTTGTCCTATCACTTGTTACTTGGGAGAAGAGACCAACACCCACCTCACTACAACCTCCTTTCAGGTAGGTGTAGAGAGCGATAAGGTCTCCCCTCAGCCTCCTTTTCTCCAGGCTAAACAACCCCAGTTCCCTCAGCTGCTCCTCACAAGACTTGTGCTCCAGGCCCCTCGCCAACTTGGTTGCCCTCCTCTGAACACGCTCCAGCACCCCAATGTCTTTCCCGTAGCGAGGGGCCCAAAACTGAACACAGGACTCGAGGTGCGGCCTCACCAGTGCCGAGCACAGGGGGATGATCACCTCCCTGCTCCTGCTGGCCACACTATTTCTGATACAGGCCAGGATGCCGTTGGCCTTCTTGGCCACCTGGGCACACTGCCGGCTCATGTTCAGCCGGCTGTCGACCAACCCCCCCAGGTCCGTTTCCACCGGGCAGCTTTCCAGCCACTCTTCCCCAAGCCTGTAGCGTTGCATGGGGTTGTTGTGACCCAAGTGCAGGTGAATGTAATCCCCTTGCTCCATTGTTAAAGAGTGTTAGAAAATAAGCAATGTGGAATGCACACCTAAAAAAAAAAAAAGAAAAGGAGGAAAAGAAGCTAAATAATAATGTAACAGTTAAGTGTAATCACACATTTAAGGAAAAAGCAGGTTTCTAAGACTGTCCCTGCAAAGTTCATACATCTAGAAAGGACATTCTCTTCTCTCTGTTTCATTTCACTTCACCTTTCCTCTTTCCTTTTTCCTCTTTCCTCTTTCTCTTTCCTCTTTTCACCTCAATGTGCCATGCCCTTTTTCTATCTGTAGGTCAACAGCAATGTTGTGATCTAAGATTCCATTTCAAGATCAAACTCTGCTGCATATCTACATGAATGATCCATTTAATTCAGCTAGGCTGCTAACATACATAGATACACTGGAAGGAAGACAATGAAAAAATAACTAAGGAAAGAATTGTCCAGCAGGAAGTGCCACTGGTCCAAAAAAAGATTTTCAAATCTCAGTTTGAGTTTTAGATCTCCATTAGAAAACTAGTTTTATTTATGCACCAATCAGGAAATCTGTAAAAGACAATAACTAACAAATCCTTCAATAACAGATTATTAAAAAAACACTTTTCTGAATTAGAACAGTATTGTTAATAAAAGTATTTTCAATGTGCAACAATAAATATGGATTCACAACCAGTGTTATTTCTATGGGTAGATGTGAACGTAACAAAAGATAAATTAAAATGTAAAGGAAAGGACAAAATCAAAATACAACTAAACTTTTAATTAAATAAATCACCATAATTTGTTCATAATTTTGGAGTACATGTCAATATAATTCAATACATATAATCCTATATTCTGAGATCATATTGGTTTTGGTGCCAGCACAGAGTTACAATAAAATTATTGCCTTGTTGATTGTTAAATTAATTCAGATTAGATATGGCCTAATACTTTTGGTAAATTCTTCTCTGATCAGTCAGTCTGAAATTGTAACAAGAAAACATGGATTTATTGAGGCCAAAATAATAGAAAACATTGATATTGTTTTATAACTGCAGTTGAAGTTACAGTTTTATATTGAGGCCTTTACTACTTGCTTTACCTTCCTTGATTTATCAGGACCAGAAGACAGGGTAGCCTGGCAACAAAAAGCACTGCAACAAGGAAAGTTAAAAATGCTTCTCCCTCATTAATATGTGTATTTCATGTCTTATTTAATCTACTTTAAGTACTCATTTACCAGGTATTTTCTGACTGTACTTGGTTAATAACTAGCAAACATCACTGAAATATGTGCTTAAAATACGTATCTTAATTTTTCTTTGCAAACAACAAATATGGTTATTATAATCTTTCTTGGAAATAGAAAGGTTTCTCTAATTAATTACCTACAACAAATTTCACTGATGTCAAACAAACACCTAAGGCCTAATTTATTTTTTTTTCCACTTGGAAATCTGAAAGTCTGTTAAAGAAAAAGGTTTTTAGAGAAAACAGTGTTTAGTTAGAATTCTGTTAATTTTGTACAGTTATTGTCACTTCCTTCTTTTACATGATTTTATATTAATTTCCTATTGAAGGATTTGCATTTAAATAACAGCAGCTGTCAAGATTTATGGCTTAAGATATTGGCACAAACATAATAGAAAGGTACTGAAAAGTCTATTGCAATTGAATGAATTTGGGTAAAAATTGTACTGTCCTCTTAAAGATTTTAGTTCCACTGGTAAGCTTACTTGTTATTTATAAAGGAAAGAGAAACAATTTTTCTTTGCTAGCTTCGCTCTCACATTTGTAATGCCAGCTGCAGATACTGTCCCAGCTGAGACAGAACAGGGTAATTCTTTTTGTTCACTCTGATTCTGCAATTCAATGAAACTTAGAGAAGTTGGGAAACAAGGAAAAAAAGAGCTATAGAACAAAAAAAGTAAACATGATTCTAAAGAAAACAAAGTCTTAAAAAGAAAGTGATGACAGCAGGCTAGTGAAAAAGCACATGTACTGTGATATGCCAGAAAAGTTCAGAAAAAATATATTTTTCATTTTGTTTCAATGTTTTCAAAGTTTGTTCTTTTTCTAGAAGATCATTAATAAACAGATCTCATAATTTTGCAATCTCTATTGAAAACAAATTATATCCAAAATATAATTTTTCTAGTAATTTTCTATTAATGAGCAGTTTCTTAAATCCATACTTGTTCTTCATCCAGCTTTTAAGAAGTGATTTACTTGTATATGGAATTAGTATTTTCTTAGTATTCACTGAATTTCCAAAAGTATTTTGATGTTAAAAAAATATTTTTTTTATAGTTTGTGTTTTGTTACACAAAATAATGCAAACTATGAAAAGTTTAAACTAATATAATTTACCAACTATTATGATTGACCTATAAAAGTAACTGTTTTAGTGGAAAGACCAAATAGTTCTACTATGTAGCCTCATAAAGTACAGAGTATAATAGATACACATTTTGCACAGAATAAAAGTATTGCAATAGCTAAAAATAAATAGCAATAAAAAATTCAGTAACATATTTATACCACAGCATTTAAGTAAGTGATCAGGAGATGTCTCGCCTAACTTTAAAGGTCTACAAGACACCTGCATATTTATTAGTTACTTTCAATTTTTTTTATATCCAATGGAGATCAATAAGTAGTAGAGGATGGACTTTATGTAACCAGCTATAGATATCTAGTTTAGGATTACATGAATCACAGACTGAGTGCCTGTTTCTCTCAACTAATAATAAAAGAAGCCTACACAAACAGCTCAGCTGTAGGTGTCTGCTTAATACAGATGTAATGGTAAATGAAAAGAATCATCCCTGTTTACTATTTTCTTTACCCCCTGTGGCTCAGATGACTAGTTTTTCACTACAATAAGTTCAGATGGTGGATTATTTACAGGGATTATAATTGAAAGTACATATTCCATCTCTATGTGGCAATAGAAATCAAATTGTCCTATATGAACTTTGGCTACAGAGAAAACCTATGCCATGCAACACTTAATTACTAAGAAATATAAAATCACAGCAGTTGATGTCTCAATATACGGTCATTCTCAAGTCAGTTTGAACCTATTTTTTATGGGAAAATTCACACAAGAACATCTAGATTATATTATGGTTTGCTGGTAACGCCAAGTGCTTTTGGAAAGTTACTTGTCTCTACATTTGCAATAAAAGCTTGATTGTGTTAAGTAATACACAGAATTTGATACACAGCATGTCATATCCAGATATTGTCATTTAACAACAATTATTCATGAAAATTTACACTCCTCAATATATATCAGAAAGTTTAGCAAGTTTAGAATGGGAAGTTTAATGAAGATTGTCTTCCAACTGCCATTATGGCAGACACAATAAATAGTAACAAACACAGATATAAATGCTGCCAGTACTAAAAATGTAGTGTTGTCTTTTCTGATGAGCAGTGGGAAGAGTCAGGTAAATCAGGTGAAAGAGTAAAAGCAGAAAATAAATCAGTAAATATGAAGAACAGATACAAAACAGAATGGAAAAGGAATAGAATAAGTTAATTCAAACAATGTAGTGATGGATGTGGGAAAGACTTCATTATATAAAAAATAGAGCTAATAATTGAGAAAACTAACTAGATTAAGTAGTTCGATACTTAACAGCAATGTATGACAAATAGTCATATGGAATCACCTATGGAGTCATACAGTTTTCCTTAGAAAATCATCCGGGGATAAGTTCCTATGCAGTGAGACGATATACACAGCCAAAGGAAAGGAAAAGCTTCTGTTAGTATTTTTCAGCTACAGACAATCATCAATAACTTTTGGGGCTTGTAAAGGAAAAAATACTAAAAGGTACAAGAAAAAAGTCAAATATTTATCACTGATGTGACAAAACTTAACAAAGATGACATCAAATCCCAGACAGATTTTTTTGGTAGACTTGCATTAGTTCAACACTAGGTAGAATTAAAAGCTCTTTCAAATTAAGAATTCCTTATAAAACCAGGACAAATGTTTCTATCATCTAGAACTCCTTTTCATAGCAGCTGTAATAATAAATGGGAAGACATTTAAGCAAGCTGAAATGTTAATAATTTAATGATTTTTTATATTTTGTATCACAAAAGAAAATAGCTGAAACACTATTCTTTAAAGAGTACTTTATGTCATGTGTGTAGTTTCTGTTTAGCAATAGTATTTGTCAGTGCACAACATTGATGTGTAGGACTTCAAACATATCTCATAAATTCTCATGTTCGACTAACATGATTGATCTTGCCATTATCTCTAGTTGTAGAAATCCCAATAATTTAAAATCAAGTGTTTCCTGCTAGTTAGCCTAGTAAATTTGGTCTGCCTCTGAAAAGATCAAGCTATTACAATTTTATCTTTCTAAAAAGAGCTACTTATTTGCTGTGAAAAGATTAAGGAACCTGTTACTCCATCTGTAACAGTATATAGATTCTACAGCAAAGAAATCTAACAAATCTGGGGAAACTGGCTGTTTGCTCAAACAGCTGACTCAGTGAACCATTAAAATGGCTCATAGAAGCTCCAGGGTTTCAAATTCTCTTTTGGTTATATATTGTCTCAACATGTTCTAGAAAAATGCAGAGCTCCTCTGTCTCAGGGCCTGAGCTGGGAAAATGTGTAAATAAATGTTGTCTGTAGCACTCATCTCAGGAATTTTGCGTAACCCAGAAGTAATTAAAAAAAAAAATGCCACAAAAACTGAATATTGGTTTAAATATTTTACAAGTTGAGAAGCTAGAACAGAGGAAAATAGAACAAAATTCTCTAATGTGGATTCTTTAATAAACTTTCTGAAAATATGTATGCTTCATTTTTCCGTACAATGTAGAGTACAAAATATTTTGGACCAGAGTATGGTTCTGTATCCAAGTGTCTAGGATGTTTGGCTGTGGGTTAAGAAGTCCCAGACAGTTCCAGACACAGTGTCTGTATCTCATATTCAGCACTAATTGGAGAATAACTGGAGAATACCTGTATATGTGTCAATTTACCCAGGCTGGTACTAGGATATACTGTCATTTTCTCTCCTCTTGACTAAGACTCTAAAAGGATTTTGCATTAAAAACTTCTTGTTTCTGGATCAAAACTGCAATCACAAGCAAGTTCAGCCCCAACCTCAGTGTCAATCTGTTCAGTGCTGGACAGCCAGAGTATACACATCTCCAGCTACTCAAAGAACCTGAGAAGCAGCTTTGAGGGGATTTAAAGATTTGTGAATACAGAATAAGGCACTTACATATCACTGAATGCATTTAAATCCCCTTCCCCTTTTTGCTATCTAGCTTCTTCCGGCTCTCCCCAAGCAGACCATTGTTTCTGACTGGTAATCTGTGAAAGAAAAGATCTGGGCCAGAACTCAAGGAGGAAGACTAATAGAAAAATGCACAGCAAAATCAACAGACCGTCAGCCTGCTTTAATTAGTTATCTTCTTATTGTAATTCAGTCTGATGTGCAAAAAGTAACTGTAAAAGCATTACTTCTTTATATATCTAAACACTAACATAAAAAATCATTAAAAAATGTTTTAGTGACTTTCTATTATGTCTCATAATTGAAGTAATCGTTACTCTACAATGCATCTACTGTGCTAGTACACATTAAGCAAACATTAGCAAAACCAGAGAAATTTCAACGAAATGGAAGTGTTACACGCTGATTTTTTTTTTTTTTCAGTGTGTCTTTCAGCCCAGTAACAGCATTGAATATATCTCAAATTCTCACTGGCCCTGAAAGATGTCAGAAGAATTTTCCAGCCTGGTGAAAATATCACACCACTTTATCCCCCAGCACCATACCTCAGCAGCCTTACCCTCAAATTTGGTGAGCCATTGCTGCATGAAAAAAAAACTCCAAACACCTTTTCATAAAAATCTCACGGCTGACCTTAATTACATCTCTTCAGTACACCAGTTTCTGCTCATGCATTTCACCTACCACAGGCAACTTTTCTCTGATGGAGCTTCTTTCCCAGCATACAATCTTCTCCAATTTACTCTCATAGGAACTTCTCTCGGTACTGTAATTTCCCCATAGACTGGGAATACATCAGTGTTGCCAAAATGTTTTGGATGCACTGGATGCTTCCGTGTGTGGCATTAGCTCCATCTCACCCCTGCTGGTATTCCTTCTGTCTTCTGTGTAGGTTACCCTGTAATGATCACTTGTTCCCTTCCTCCTTCCCATTCTTCCTCCACCTGATAACAACAGGTGTCCATTAGTGGTGCTGAAATTACCTTTAGATAAAGAAGAGGTGTCTTTTTTATTAAATAAGCTTCAGCTGGAGCATAGACTTAAGCATGTGTCTAGCTTCAGCCATTGAAACGGACTCAATAACTTCATGGGATTATTTACGTGTGCAAATTATATTCATTACTACTTAAGAATGGTTGGTCAGGTTGTACCCATAAAGCATCAGCCATACCAACGTGAACTGTGCTAGTAGAATAATGTATCAAGTTTGGGGAGGTTATTGCAGTCTCTCCCTTCCACATTCCCTTTCCAGCTAACAAATACTGCTGTAGTACTCTTAGATGTTTTGCTTACAGAAATATTTCAGGAACTTAGCATTAGGAGCTTCTTATTCTTTACTTCTCTCATCCCCCTTGAGAAAAAGTGAGCAGAGAAGAGCATTTGGTAGTTTCCAATATCTTTGCAGTGTGTTTTACACTAAGGAGAGTCAGGTTGGTGAAATAATAGCTGCTCTTTTATCTCTGAAGACAGAGAGCAAAGGGAAAAGATTTTTAAAAAATTTTCAGGCTTTGAAGTGGTGTATAGAAAGACCATTGAAAATAGCAGATTGGAGATATGATTCTCTGCCCTCTAACTTGAAGGAGTCAATGGAGGTCTGAAACCAGAGTTAAGCCCCCCAAGAGCAGGCACATGGGTAATTGCATAACAAGCTCTTTAGAGAACACTGAAGTAAAGACATTCAGGAAAAAAAGGGGCTGATTTAGCTTTTAGCTTCTATGACAACATTTAAAGAAAAGATTTTTCTTTAAGTAAAGAGCAAAACTCGGATTTGATTAGAACTCAAGAAAATTTCTGAGGAAAATTTCATGGTACAAATCCCCAAATATTTTTTTAGACAAAAATGTTAAGCTTCATTGTGGTGGGTTGACTTTGGCTGGCTACCAGGTGCCCACCCAGATGCTCTCCCACTTCCTCTCCTCAGCAGGACGGGGGAGAAAATAAGATGAAAAAGCTCGTATGTTGAGATGAAGACAAGGAGATCACTCACCAGTTACCATCACAGACAAAACAGATTTTACTTGGGGAAGATTAGTTTAATTTCTTGCCAATTAAAAATAAGAGTAGGATAATCAGAAACAAAAACAAAACTAAAACCCCTTCCCTCCACTTTTTTCCCAGGCTCAACTTCACTGCTTTGTCCCTGACTCCTCTACCTCCTCCCCACGCTGAGCAGGGCAGGAGGGTGGGGAATGGGGGCTTAGGGTCAGTCCGTAACAGCTCCCTTCTGCCGCTCCTTCCTCCTCATGCTTTTTGCCCCAGCACGGGCTTCCCACGGGGTCACAGCCTCCTTCGGGCAACCCCCTGCTCCAGCGTGGGGTCCTCC
>JANHGO010007103.1:6856-20467 GCA_024606505.1 Aquila spilogaster
GATAACGACATGAATTCATCAGTGAGTCTGATCCTTTTCAATATGACTCACTACAATACTTTGACCTAAGAAACAACTCTGAGATCACAAAATACGTGACCATGGCATCAGCCTGTGAAATTATGCTGAGTTCTTGGCCATCAGTCCATAAACAACCATACCACAAGAGGAGATTCCACTGTTCCATTCTTTTAAAATATAGAACATCATTGCTTACTTCTGATTTGTGTTCTCCAGCTCCTACTTTTCTTGGAGCTCAATTTTAACACCTCAGAACAGAGAAGTTAAAACTGCCATAGTAATCACGAGAGTTCATTTACCATTACTGCATTTTCACAGAATGAATGGAGCTTTACATCATCCTTTACGTTTGAGAGGAAGGGGACATGCATGCCAAGTCTATGCTGAGATTATTAAGTTAATTTGTAAGAAAAATCTTGTAAATTTATTTGATACAGCCTGTAGCTGAGAACTTAAAACCATTTTTGGCTGCAGCACTAAAATTCCTGTATTTACCAACACCAGGAGGTGTGTTAGATTACATGAATAAAAAGTTCCTGATCCAAAAAAAACTTAGATCAATACCTTTGACACAAATGAACTTCTCATACACACACCAAGTCATCCATTTAAAACTTTCAGTCAGTGTCAGTTTGACAGACTACTCTAAATGCAAAACATGTAAATCAGCAGAAATCAGGATGAGCAGATATGGTCAATATTGTCATGGAGATACTTTGACTACTACTGCGTACACATCGGAGGAACCAATTGTAATAAGCTTCTGCCCTCTCTAACCAGCAAACAAATCTCTGCTTTTCCCCAAAACGGAAATGCACTTGAATCAGTTTCTAACACTCTTATATTGATTTTAGGATGCCTATTATGCGTTCTCATAACTCTCATGTCTTCTGATGAGAGGCAGTCACCATTTATTTCAATTTAGTTATGATAAAGATGATTATATACACACACACACACATATATAAAGTATACAGAGGCGGTTATTTATATACTCTGTCATAGTATCTTCTTACAGGCAGATCTTGAACCATGATGATCCATACTAACAGCCACTTCAGCACACACCCCAGTATATTATATCAGCCTGAAGTACTCTGTGAAAAACAAACACTGCCATATTTCACAGACAAAAAACAGTAAATAATTTAAAAATAAAAAGCCTCACCAAAATGCTCTTAAAACTCATCAGGACTGCAATTATAGAGTCAAAGAACTGTAGTAGTTTTAGCTAGCCCTCTAGCACAGAAAAAAAGATGGCAAATTTTATTGAAGTTATATTTTCTGAACTTCACTCAATTTAAATTCTCTCCTTTATCAAAAGAAGAAAACTTGTTTGGAACTATCTAATAGGAAGACCAAAAAGAATATGGCTAAATGAGAATAAATATAAATGTATTAATATAAATACAGGAAAAACCACTATGCAATTACAAATCTTTAAAAACTAACAAACAAAAAATATTTATTTATTTAAGTGATCACTATCATCTGTAGGGCATAACATTTGGGTACATTTAACATAGCTCTGTGCAGGGGACAGTGACACCTGAATTCTGTTCTTGCCATAGTGTCTGACAGTGGGGTAGTTACTTTACTTTTCTTTATTGTTCCTTCCTTAGGAGTCTGTAGGCACATTTGTACAAGGCCACGTACAGATGTGGGGCTGTCTAGACACTACGTTACATTCTACTTTACTATTTACTTTTCTATCTAACATTATGAAACCAGGAGTAAGCTGAGTGGTGAAGCTGATACAACTGATGGAAGGAATGCCATCCGACTTCAGCGAGCTTGAAAAGTGGGCCCGTGTGAACTAAATGATGTTCAACAAGGCCAAGCGCAAGGTGTTGCAGTTGCATCGAGGCAATACCAGATACACATACAGACTGGGAGAACTCACTGAGAGCAGCCCTGCAGAGAACGACTTGGGAGTACTGGTGGACAAAAAGCTGGACATGAGCCAGCAGTGTGCTCTTGCAGCCTGGAAGGCCAACAGTATCCTGTGCTACAACAACAGAGGAGTGGTCAGCAGGGAGAGGGAGGTGATTGTCCCCCTGTGCTCTGCCCTCATAAGGCCCTCTTATGAAGAAAGGCTGAGAGAGCTGTGCTTGTTTAGCTTGGAGAAGAGAAGGTTCTGGGGAGTCCTCATTGTGGCCTTCCAGTACTCGGAGGGAGTTATATGCAAGAGGGAGACAGATTTTTTACATGGACTGATAGTGACAAGACAAGGGAGAATGGCTTTAAACTAAAAGAAGGGAGATTTAAGTTAGATGTTAGGCGGAAGTTCTTTTCTCAGAGGGTGGTGAGGCACTGGCACAGGCTGCCCAGAGAAATAGTGGATCCCCCATTCCTGGATGCATTCAAGACCAGGCTGGATGGGATTCTGGGCAGTCTGATGTAATGGGTAATAACCCTGCCTATGGCAGAGGAGTTGGAACCAGATGATCTTTGAGGCCCCTTCCAACGTAAGCCATCCTATGATTCTCAAATTCCTTGGAGAAACTAGTTCTGCTCAGGTACATGTAATTGCTTTTTAGAACGCTAAAAAGTCAGTGAGAATGGAAGAAAGCCTATAAAGGACAATAACAGATCAAAATAAGTGTAAAGGGAAACTATGAGAGTAGCTGCCTTGACACTGGACAACGAGAAAGATGAATGGTATATATAGATATAGATATATAAATACATAGATATATAGATACAGATATTGGATGACTTCATATTTAAATATAATGGAACAATTCTTCTGTATAGGCACACTTTAGGGTACTCTGATTCATAACTTCCAGTTAAGAAACACAACTCTGATTAATCTGATTCACTTCATACAAAAATAATTTCCTTTAAATAATAAGTATGGGAGAGTAACCAATCTTTCTTCTTTCCTCTGTGGATTAATGATTTTCACATTGTTTCATCATCTGACCTTGTTTACAATTCTATTCTGTTCACATCCGATTAATCTTTGCCGATATATCTTACTGTATTAATTGCTACTTTATAATTATTTCACATTTTCAATATACCTTTATGTGATATATTCTTACATTAGAAATATGTGAATTTTGATTATTGACTATACTTTAATGCTATTCAGAACACTATCTCTAAGTTTTCAAGCAAGTAAAAGCTACAGCATATTACTTAAGTACCAATCTGATACTGTAATGAATAGCAAGTGAGCAAATTAAACAGTACAGGATTAAATGAATAGGTCAAAGGCTTCTTACTCAAAAGATGCAAATATATAAAAGTATAAAAACCATCTCCAAAAGCTGAAGTCACTTCAGAGGTTCATTAGCAGAAAATTTTACGTGAATAGCAGTAATTAATTCTGGGTGAACTTTTTACATCGACAAAAACCATTTCCACAGTTATAATATTCAAGTCACACGCACACTTCAAAGATGTCATGTAACAATGCCTTTTTTTCAAGAGGTTCCCACTTTTAATTTTCATAAAGAACAGGCACAACCCAATTCACACTTAGCTGAGGCATCAACACTCCAAACCTCCCTCTCTTTGTCATTTCTCATTCCCCTGTCCTCCCTGCTGCATATTTCTCTTTTAACCTCACAGGAATAGCACTTTACACTCAATCTTCTTTGAATTCATACTCCTTGATCTTGAGCAACCAGAGACAGTCATAGTACCCCTTGACATTCTCACCAACTCTTTGTACAATTGCATTTCTTTCTTTGTGAAAGTACCCTGCTGAATAGATAATAAACTTCTGTCTCAGTCATCCTATGATCTGTTAATACACTTTCTCCTTCCCTTCTCATTTCCTATTCAAAACATTTCAGCCATCAGTAGAAATTTGGTTACTAGTTTCAAGAGCATAAACTTTCATTTGTGGATTAAACAATGATATTTTGACTGTAATATATCTCAAGGACATGCAATTAAAATCCAACAAAAAACAAACATCATCAGGCTTTTTTTTTTCTTCCTTTCCTTTCCTTTTTATTTTTTTTGGGGGGGAGGGGGGGAAGAGATGTCAGGGGGCCCCACTCAATGCCAAAAAAAGGCACAAGGGACACAGGTATGTATATGTTTTCTTATTATGCAAGTTTAATTCTTCACCGTAGAACGCAGGAAGTAAAATAAAGAACTGAAGCCTGCTTACAGCACTTAGAGAAGGGAAACATTACGTTACACAGTATTGATACCAATTAAAAAACAAAACAAAACAAAACAAAAAAAACAGTGAGCAACACCACTTCAAAAATCAGGTTCTCCTCATAAAAACACTAACAATCAACATTTCACACAATCAAATTAGGTTTCAGAGCATTTTCCTAAAACCGCTTATTGTACAGTCATTATTGCAACACTGCTCCGCTAGAGCTGCTGGATGCAATGTGGACTGACACATCTATGACAGGAGGCTATGACAGGAGGCTCCAGCACGCACGGAAGGGAATGACAATCCACATACTTGCTAGGACCAAAATAGAACAATACTGAAAAAAAGTTGCTCAAGATCACATCCCTTCTCTTTCCCAAATATTTGCATGCAGCTCTTCTCACGATTCTTAAAACACATTCTTGTTTCCATAGCAAAATTATTCAGACAGCTGTAATCTGCCACCAAAGGCCATATACTTAAAGAAGTGAAAAGTTTAGAACTAAAATTTTAGGGATTTCAATCACTTTTCTGTAAACTTTGAACTAGAATAACTTAGCAATATGAACAAGAAACATCCTAAGTGTTGAACAGCAATTTGTGGTAGCTAATTTAAGTCCCAGCTTTCCAGCTCTCAGCAGAAGATTCACGAGTTTGGTTCTGTGGCCAAATCTGAAATTCAGAATACACAAACTGGAATTGAAATAGCAAGCAGCAGAACAGAAAATGTTTTTGGCATTTTCTACTCGACTCAAATTCATGGCTATTTTTGGTGGCCTTTTTCTTGCCAGTTTATAGTTAAAACAAAGTTATTCAAAGGGTTCTTGCTTAGAGGAGCCCATTTACATCACAGCCCAAGGGACACTTAAAGGAAACTTGCCTCTTGAAGTTGGCCTCTAACATGGTGCTCATATGTTTTTTTTCCTCTCGTATTCCATGCTTCAAATGTAAAATAAATGTAAATATCCAAGCACTTCTTGTTTATTGTATTTAAATATGTTTCATGTTCACCAGCCCTGTGTTACAGGGCTTGTTATCAAGGCCTCAGAACATTTTAAACGACACGCTATTCTTAAACCTATAAAGGAAGACAAAAATCTTATGAAGATTGTAATCTACCACCTCTTCATTTGATCTATCACGCTGAATACTTCAGACCATGTTGAATACTTCACTAGCTCTTCTGCTTTTCCACATCAAATCCAAGGGATTCCTTAGTGAATCACTGAACAGACACAAGGAAGTCTGCCACAACCACAAGTGACCAACAGGAATCTGCCTGTCAGCATACAGGCATTCCAGGATCTGCTACACAGCAACAGTCTATTTTTGAGTACACTGAATAACAAAGTACTTTCAAGGTCAAGCCAGAAGTGGGGAAAAAAGAGAGGATATTGAAATTATTGATAGATGTAGGTGACACACTTTCATAGCATGACTACTCCAAGTGTAACTATGTTCTGTCACCGTCAGCGTTTCTGACTTCTTGTAGCACTGTGAGGATGCATGGAATACTATCTCTGCCCATCACTCACTGACTGTACTCCTTGCAATTGCTGGCATAAGAGGGTGCAAATGAGGCAGCTCTGTGAGTCTGATGTAGTTGCTACCAGAGCAGGGAAGCCTTACACCAGGGCATAACGATTTTTAAGGTGAGGAGAAACACACAGTGAAGAGATACACTCACAGACCCTGAGCACAAGGGAGCTAAAGTTTGGATGTCACCACGGTCATCTGAAATGACAGCAGACACTTTCCTTTCTTAGTCCAGTGCAGTGAGCAGCAGCACCAGAAAAGCAAGAGCATTGCATTTAGTGACACTGCAGATGAAGCTCTGTTCTGAGACAGGACAGGAGTGAGTGCATTCTTTGTCAGAAAGTACACGTGCTGCAAGCTTAACTTGCTTCCATCTCACAACACTGTTTTTCAATGCATAATGAACAATTCTTCACATGACCAGGAGAGTAACTTAATGTACAGTACACAAAATCACTCCACATGTTTGCACATGTATCAAGCTGATGGTACAGTTTCTCTATTTTAATTACACTTCCGTACTTCTACTCAAGTTCATCAGTCAACTACTAACAAGACCCCTAAATGCACGAACTGCATATTTATGTTGACTACCCATAACCAAATAAAATTCTCAAACACATCAATTAATAGTAAATACATACAGCTAAATACAGCTTGGGTATAATGACATCACTGGAGTATTGTATCCCTGATATAACATTTTATACTACATAGAAATTCTCTGGAAATACACACATAAACCGATGGCTACCTGAACAAACGAGCAGGCAGCTTCATTCCAGCCTGCAGTAACTGATCTGGACACTGCCTAATTCTCAACAGTCACTTTTGTCAAAAGTCTTTTTTGCAGTTGTCATACATTTGGAGCAGACTTCTCCTCTTTATTCAATCTAAGTTTCAAGCATTAAGCAAACAATTTAAGAATTGTTTTGCACGGCAGTTGTTGGGTTGTACTTAGCTTTTCCTCTGTTTGTCCTTAACCTACTATGATTTCAAATTTGTAATATTTAAAAGAACATTGACATTGAGATCAGTTAAATAAGCAGACTTAGAGTGCAAAGCATGTGTCTTCTGTAAGTATAATTATATTTTCATCCTTTCTATTTTTTATTATGCTTCAAGGGAAGAATTTAACCCAGGACGAGGACATGTTGAAATTGTGTGACCATTTTGTTGACTTTAAGGGGAAGTACATTTCAATGGAGGCAATCCCATACCATTAATATTGTCTTGAAATTTACTTTTGAGATCTGATGGAATACATTACTGAATATTAAATGATAACATTAAATAATGAAATACTGAGCATTAAGAAATAAAATGCTGTGTCATTATACAAAAATACTGTGCTGGTATTCAGTTTTCAAATAGGTTTATGCCTTTGACGAATTCCGAGATGCTATAATAAATGAGAAAAAATCTTATTTCACTTTAATTTACATATTGTATTTCTTAACACATTTCATAAGCAAATTGAAGTATGTACTAGGAAGTGGATTCAGATACAGCTTTGAACTTTGCAACTTCTCTGCAAAAGTCTTTTAAGTATTAACAGCTCAATCACACAAGCTGCAATGCATTTCATTTTAATACATCTTTATTAACTAGTATCAATGCAGATTAGCTCCCTGAAATACACTTCTAGAAAGACAAAGGAAGGACCGCACACAGATGGCTTAAATTGTACAATACCAAATGACATGAGTTCTTTACTCTTTCTACAGTCTGTCAGTCTCATTTTCATGAGTCCTTCAGACATGTTCATTAAAGGCAATAATAATTGAATTTTGGCAAAACACAAATGCTTTCTATCTAGAAAACGATCAGTCCATCAATCCTGTATCATTTTGTTTCCATGCATACATTATTGGGAATGGCTTTTTTGCAAGTCAGTTTCATGAAACACTTTGAAGTCTTATTCAAACTTGCAAAAATAAATTGGTGTTCCTTTTCTTTTTGGGGTCAGAAGTTCCTTGGCTTTTTCAAAAATACATTTTAAAAGCCACTGGGGATATTTCCTCCTCGATAAGGCTGTGCAGCATGCAGCTGCAGAAGGAGAGAAAGGAACGAGGGAGAGGTGAAGTTAGCAGATACCAATAGGAATCTCCACTGGGAATTTCATTACAAGATGCCTGTGACGTGGTCATCAGTCACTTCCTCATGGAACAGACTTCAGGGTTGGGAATGTGGGCAGTAGGAGAATAGTCAGAAAAAAAGCAGACTTTTGGAATCAAGAAGGAAGGATATTTTACACAAATTCAACACAAGCTTCCTTCCCAGGTCATCTCTAAGAGCAGTGGAGCTCGACCTACGTTGAAAGCTGAAACCAGATTTATGTCTTTAAGTATTTATAAGTCCTTTACATAGGGCACTGGCATTTAACTGCTTATATTTGAAGCAACCTCTTTCATCTGACATCTAACGTAACATTTCCTATTTATCACAAACTTGTTCATATTTCTCCATCTGCCGTGTCCAGAATTGTTTCTGAATTAGTTTCCATAGTCTGCAGTAAATTGTGATCAATTTTAAAATTCCTTTTTACCTTTTCTATTATGATATTCACTTAGAAATCCTAAAACCAAATATTTAACTTATCTACAAGGTTTTATGATACCATTTTTGACATATTTAGTTAGCACCGACATATTTTTTCTTAAGACTCCTATTTATTTTTTTTTACCAGCACATAAGAAAACATTTCAGCACACTCCAATGCTGATGCACCAGCATAATGAGTGTTTTTGCCAATGCACCTCTGGGAAAAGTGTAAGCAATTAACTGCAACTGCTACAGCTGAGAGGATACAAAGAAAGGCTTTGTGTTGATTTCATGAATGCTTCAGCTATCTGATAGTCAAAAAACACTTTTCATTTCTTTTTATATTAAGTATAGGCATTCAGAAAAACATTTTACTCCTTTTTATGGAGTAGAAAATCGTATTAAGTGCAAATTGTGAGACAGTATGAACTCAGGAGGCAATCACAGCTTCCAACACTGGTAACAAAATGCTGGGTGACTGCTATGTCTGAGATTTCCAAATCTGTATTAAACTTCCTAAAAGTCGATGTCTGTTCAATATATAACACATGCAAGCATGTCTCTAAGCAAGCCTATTGAAAATATTGTCTCACTGTGGCCAACTTACTGTCAACTGACTATAACACCAAATTCTGTCACACCCACGGCTGGTAGCAGAAGTAATTCTCATCATCTAACTACATTTTTTTTTCCATGAAAGGGGAGACAGCAGGTAAATAGAACAAATGGAAAGAACAAACCCAAGTCTTTGTCACTGCTCTGTATTCATAATTTTTTTTTAAATATATGCATACATACATACATATATAAATATTATATACATTCACAATCTACATTTCTGCTCATTAGGCAAGCTTACAAAATATGTAACCCACCAAGGCAATATATCTAACCAGTACAAGTTTCATAAGAAGCCTTTCAGGACTTTTTGTTTTACTTCAAGGCAACCTTGTATTAGGAAGTTATATCTTTTTGAGTTTTGACCAGTTTTCTAAAACTTAACTTCAATCAAGGATATAAATTGCACTGAAATCCTTAGAACTGTTCCTGTCCTTAATTGGACCTAGTCACTACTTCACCAAACAAATCAGATCATTCACTTCTCTTTTACATTAAGAGGTTCCACATTATCCAGAGATGTTTGCCAATACAAATGGGCTCAATTCCAAAGGCTGCAAGTTTGGTTTAAAGAGCTGAAGTTTTTCTGCACCTTGAACAACCACTGAAGCACAAGAATTAAGCTTGTGGCATTTCTAATTGCAGAAATTTATGTTCAGATGTCCTATATTGGGAAATAACAGCAAGCATTAACTGAAGAGGTTGTTTTTTTTATCGCCCATAAAATTAATGAGAGTGAAACTGAAGGACAGATCAAGTGAATCTGTCTTTTTTCAAGTATGAATGATTAAATTTAAAAATCCAATTTTAAACCTAGAATGTAGTGGATTGTATTTTTAAAAGGGGATATATATTAAGAGAAAAGTCCAAATCCAGGTGTTCAGTATTTTAGTTAAGATTTTTCATAACTTTCACTATTAAAGGGATTTCATGGATGTCCAAGAAATTCCTTTCCTACAGGTACCATTTTAAAGTATTACAAGCTTTATTTTACCAAATCATTTGATGGTGCTCTTTTTAGTATCTGTAGGTATTCATAAGTAATATGTAGCCATTATCTCTATCTCTGGTTTTATTTTACTTCTTTTAAATGCCAAGATCTAAGGCAAATCTTAAGCATACAAGTAATCTCCTTAATAAGGTGAGAAGTCTCTCAGAGTTAACCATCTCACAAGTTGGTGATCAGACATATTCCTAAGCCTTTTCAGAAATGGGGGTTTGGAGGTCACAAGTAAGGCCCCTAGCAAGGGCTGATGAAACAGCACTCTGCACGCGCTGTCTGCAGGCCTCAGGTTAACTGGAAGCTACCTGACTACAGTAGCCCAGTATTCTGCTTGAACTAAAAATATCACCTTGCTTCAATCGTTAGCTTGGACTCGGCTTAAACTTGCATCAGAGTGACTCTTTACACTTAGATTCAAGATTCATTGCTACTACAGGGATCATGGGAAGCTGCAGTCCAATCTCTTCACAAAGAAAACAGTCATAAAGGTTAGAGTCAAGATAATTGCTGGATTTCACTCTATGAAAATAAACTCTAATTCCTAAGAAACATTAAAGACTGAAGTAACACTCCTCAGTTTAATAACATTGATCAGAAGAAACGTGCAAACAAGCTTTAGCTACATGCATCATCAGCCTGACCATATTAACACCAGGAGGAACAATTCTTTTGCACAGTAAAACTTATTGGGTATTTACTGTTCTGAAGGCTAAAATCCCCTTAATTTATCTGCATATTTATTCAACATATGTAACTTGAGTTTTGCTGCACGAACTATCCAGACACAGAACAATAGCTACTAGAACCACAGCCATCTCTGCATAATTTCCTCTGCATCAGTCAATACTCTTTCCTCCAAAGGAAGATTTACATTCTAGTCAAGGGTGGAGAGTCCCAAAGTGCAGTTTTCCAATGTAAATTCACCAGAAAGACAAAATTAATAGCAGTGGTACACGAAGTAAATGCTAATTGTGCTATGAAGAAATACATGAGCAGATGGGTCAAGGCTGAGCAAGGCAAAGGACAGAAGGGAAGCATGCAACACTAACCAGAGCCACGAGCATGGAAACCTTTCCTCCCTATATAACAATCCACTGTGTCTTCCAAAAAGATCCCAGCCCTAAATTCTGTACTCAGTGTGCTTGTTTTTAAGTGAAAAATGCTGTATTATCAATTACCCACATTTTTTAATTAGCATTGGTTTACACAATAGTTAAAAAATTACCCTAGAAATGATACCCATCCTTGGCAGCGCACAGACTGACCCATGAGGGATACAAACTATCTACTTCCAGTTGTGCATTGTAACATTCACTGACCCGTGTGTCTTTGACAGCTTGTGTTCAACTTCTAATGCACAAGCACTGAATGAAGCCGACTTCTAAAAGTTTTCGACTGAAAGCATCTTTTGACAGACAGAAACAGAAAGCTGAAGAACGAAGGGCAAACCAAGGAAAATCATGGCAGCTGAACCTCAGCTCTAAATTTAGTTGCAGGAGAATCAAAATCTTCTTTTGTTTTTTAATTTAGAATCTACAATATACTCAGTCATAATCAAGAGCACATGACCAAAAATAGACATAGATATAAATTAGATATAACAATGTTTTAATTTCAAGTTTATAAAAAGATCTTAACAGGTAAAAGTAGTTCTGGATTTTGTCTTTTTTTCTTTCTGCAAACTCAGATACCATTGTCAAATTATTAAATTACATCAGAGCATCAGATGCCAAAACCCTTATGTTTATGTCTGCACTGAAAACATGTTTACTTATATCTAAAACTGAAAAAACAACTTATCAGAAAATACCAGAAGATTCTCCTTACATTGCTAAAGAATTAATGTTGAGTCATTTGTTTCATTGTATTGCAAAAGTTAAGCAAAAGACCTCTGCCATTTTGCTTGTCTCAGACAACTTCTTCAGGAGGTGTAAACGTGCTCTGAAAGCTGGAACAGAGTGCACTCAGGCTGAGCCAACCCACCAAATGTTTCAGCTGCACATGAAGGCACACAATTCCGTACTGGTAATGCAATTATCGTTAAAGACATCAGCTTCCACTGTCACAGGCACATTTGTCCAAGCCTTATTTCTCCATGCAAGCTTCTCTCCTGGTGTTTATCCAAAAACCTGTCACATTTTTGATTGTTTTGAAAAACACTGTTCTTTAAGAGGCTTCAAGCTTACGTTAAGAGATTTTTGGTTTGCTTTTTTTCCTTAAGCTAGCTCACAAGTAATTCATCTATACATCCTACTCCCCCATTAGCACAACAGCAAGTTGTTGCATAACTTCCCATAAGCTGCTCTAATTACACTACTGCTACTACAGTCTCTTCATTTACTGCCACTTGAGTCATTTCGTGGGGTCTACCATACATCTTCCCAGTTAAGGGGATATTCACCTCTGTTTCATCTTTCTCTGGTGAAATCTTTCTTGTCCAACCCACTCATGCACATCTGTGCAGAGGCAGGGCCGAGGCCAAAACCACCACACCAGTGTTTGCTTGAGCCCAATCCCAGCACCTACCTGCAATGCTCAGCCAAAAGGCTATGTAAGTAAGTTTAAGGAACATTTTTAAAGGTTACCGTAGATGTCCTCTAATACCATATTTTTTTGAAACTCCATTTCAACATAGTTATGACAAACTCTTTAATTCTTTAATTTAATTAATTATTGCAGCCCTAAGTACTTTAGCTTCTTGACTCTGATCAAAGACAAAGGTTGGGGTGGAGTCGTGGAGGATGTGCAGAAATCAAGGGAAGTGTTTTTCTTGATCTTCAATTTCCAGTAAACAGTTCCCAACACCCAGGAGGACTTCCTGAGAACAACTGTTGCTGACATACTTCTTTGTCTCTTTATATGTAATGTGGTTTTTCTTTTATAGGATTGATTGAAGTATGGCTTTATTTTTAAAAAAACTCTCTCCTTAAACCCAGAAGTTTCTACCCAACTTATAAAGGGTTTTTGCCTAAGTATACAGCAACATTTTGGAAGTAAATAATTTCCTCACTTGTGTAAGAGTGGCACTAGTAAAACTGTCTCCTTTGTAGATGAATCCCCCCGAAAAGAGGAACTACCTGTTAACGAGAAAATATATATATATTCCTGTAAGCTGCATTATTTAATGCAGCTTCAAGAGCAAATGTCTTGGCTACACACAGAACAAATTTCTCCTGCATGACCAATTTCTTTAAAATGAAAAACTGAACCAAATACACTCCAAAGCACCAGCAGCGTGACTTCACTTTAGACTTCAAATGAAGGTCTGAAACTCTGCATCTTTGGTGATTGCTCTTTTTGCCGGGTTTCAGAGGCTGGGAGCGCTTCCACTCAGAGCTCTTGAAAGGCCTCAAGTGGAGCTGTGGGAAGCCTTTCATGTGTGTTTCACCTGTTGCAGCTCAGGCAGCTATATCAGGAACTTCCTTTTTCTGTCTTACTTACAATTTTAATAAATAGCATGTGCTGTACTCAGCAAAAATCTGGTTCTGTAAACGGACATGATAATGTGAGATATACTGAATCATGAAGTATAGAATTTACAGTAAAAACATTTTATGGATTAACATGAGTATTTCATTTTGGTCTACTCTGAAAAGCGCGTTTATATTCAGATTTACTAAATCATGCCTCCAAGCAAAAATTATGCAGGAAATGTTTTTTTGTGTGGCTCAAATGAAAACAGTTGCAGAGTTCTGCTCCAAAGCATTCTGGAATAACTACAGCAAAACAGAGAAGTACTACCTGATTTTGTATCCAA
>JANHGO010007104.1:0-20466 GCA_024606505.1 Aquila spilogaster
AGAGGAGAGGAGAGGAGAGGAGGAAAAGAGGAGCTCCTCACTATGAAGCCTGTTCCAGTATTTGACCACCCTCATGGTAAAGAAATCTTCCCTAATGTCCAGTCTGACCATCCCCTGGTGCAATTCCGTGCAGACCCCATACGTCCTGCCATCAGTTCCCAAGAGCAGAGCATGTCACCTCCCTCTGCCTGCCCTCCTCAGGGAGCTGCAGAGAGCAGTGAGGTTGCCTCTTAGCCTTCTCTTTTCCCAGTTAGACAACTCATGTCCTCTGCATCTCCTCACAGGACAGGCCTTTCTGCCCTTTTACCAGCTTTGTTGTCCTCCTATAAATGCTTTCAAGGACCTTAACACATTTCTTCTATATTGTGGAGCCCAGAACTGCAAGCAAGGTGAGGTCACACTAATGTTAAGTACAGTGGGAGAATCATCTCTTTCATTTAGCTGGCTGTGCTTTGTTTAATGCACCCCAAAATGTTGCACAGGACTACATTTGAGCCCTGGGGAATGTGCTGATGACTGCCAGCCAGATGCAGCCCCATTCACTACAGCCCTTCAAGCTCTACCAACTATCTGCCATCTCCTCTTCATCCATTCAGACCTTATCATAGAAGGAGATCACATTACTAAGGAAGGACTTTCACTTGATGAACCCAATATGACTATTCTTTCCATTTTCCCCATGTCAGTCATCTCTGTAACTCTTCTAAGGACTGAGGTTAAACAAATAGGCATGCAGTTTCCTAAGTTTTCTCTTATGCCTTTCATAAACAGTAGAGACTAAATTACAGGTGAAATCTCAGCATTTTGAAATGCAAAGTCTCATCTGTAAGGTCAGTGTTTCCAATAACTTTCCTCCCTCTGCAGGCAGATGGTCATCTTCCACATGCTGTACGTTCACCACCAAGTAAAAGCGTGCTTCACACAAGGGTCTGTTCATACAGCTCCCATTTGTGCTGTGGAGGCAGAAATGCCCAGCTCCATTTTCTCTTCCATGCAGCACAGAGATCACAACACTTATCAAGAAACACTGGAAGCACTCTTGGTGCTTTTTTGGTGGCTGCAGGTAATCTCCTCAGACATCATAATCTACAGTTATTCTCCCGCAGTACTCAAAAAGTACAAGAGAGGTGAGGGAAGAAAATGAAAAGTAGAGAACCTGAGCTTTGAAGTGAATCCTTATGCTGTGGCAGTCTGTGCTGGCATACAGAAGTGCACTTTGGGTTACATCTCCCAGCAGGCGCTGCAGTGCATCAGATGTGGCAGGTATTCCTGGCATGGTGATGGTTCTCATCTCTATGCATTCAGCTGGGAGGCACAGCATCTGGTTTAATATCCTGAAGCACAGGGCTGCCTTACAGGTAATTCAGGAGCTGACTTCTTAGCAGAAATTACTCCGTATGGACTCATAACAAAACAGCATGTACCGGTCTGGCCTATTTCTGTCGACACAAGTCTTCAGTAGGAGACTCAGGGGTAGCAGGGCACTTAGCAGCCTGTTTCATAAAGGTGGCCAGAGGAAGCATTCTGAAAAAATCCTGCATGATACAGAATATTTTCTGCTGAATTCCAGAGGTTACAATTTAATTAAAAGGATTCTGTTCCATTAACTTCTGTAAGAGATATTCAAGGCTTCTTTCTGACACAATATTACATAATTCTGTGTTGCAACTGTACCTACAATAATGATGCTCAACAGATTTTAGGACAACTTGTTCTGAACAGCAGGGAAGAAGAGGCAGAAATCATTCTGCAGCAAGAAGCAAGTATTCAACAAAGATACCAAATCAAAACAAACAACCCAACACAGAGTATATTGCAATTCAGACCTCTAAAGCAGCAGGTCCAGAAAATCTTTGTTGAGATTTTTAAGCGAGGAGGCAACCTGTAGGAGGTACGTAGGTCACTCTGAAAGTAATGCTTCCTTTTTATTTCCATGGAAATTACAACAGATACAAAGAGCACAATAACACTGTTTGATAGAGCAAATTCTCAGCTACAAAACACAATTTTTCAACATAGTCACCACTTTTAGCTATGTATTTTTTCCAACAGTGGACAAGAGTCTGTATGCTGCGCTCCTAAAAATCTGTACCACTGTTTACAGCTGCTACGTATAATAGCATTGTTGCTTGGAAAATGTTGCCCATGCAGTCCATCTTTCATTGGCCTGAACAGATGGAAGTCAGAAGGTGCCAAATCAGGAATATACAGTGGGTGTGGTAGGACAGTCCAGCCAAGATTGGCAATGTGCTCCACAGTCTTCAAACTGGTATAAGGTCTAGCATTTCCATGTTGCAAGAGAAAGGTCTTCATCTCCAAACTGACTCTGGAAGTCTGAACCTTCAGCTCAGTCAGCATTGTGATGCAGTGGTCAGAATTGATGGTTTCTCCAGGTTGCAAGAAATCCAGAAGGATTTGCTATGCAAAGAGACAGTGCATATTACTTTACCTGCAGAGGGCTGCATCTTGAACTTTTTCTTCAGTGGGGAATTTACATCTCACCACTCCATAGACCGCCACTTTGACTCCAGTTTGTAGTGGTGACACCACATCTCATCAGTATGTGATCCAGGAAACTGTGACCTTCAGCCTCAAACTGGTTCAGGATGTCCTGAGAAACTTGAATATAGTGTTATTTCTATTCCCGTGTGAGCATTCATAGGACACATGTGGCACAAACTCTGTGATACTCCTGCATTGCCACCATCATTTCCAATGCACTGAAGCCAACATTCAGCTCTGTACACAGTTCTCTGGACATAATCTGCTGATTTGCACAGATGAGATGACTGAAACGCTTTTCATTTTGTGATGTGACAGCTGTGCATGGCCATCTGGAACATGGCTTGTCTTTCATGCTGCTGCTGCCACTGCTGAAAGGCACCACCCATTGCCTCACTGTGTTCACCTCTACTGACTGATTTCCATAAACATTCAGCAAGTGTCCATGAATGTCAATGGGTGCCATTTTTTATGCATGGAGGAATTCAGTGACAAACCTTTGCTTCACATGCACTTCCATGTCAGACGGCCCCTCTGCTGCCATCTCTCACACAGCAACCAAATGTAAGGGAATGCTGGTGGGATGGTTCAACTTCTACTGCCCTACCACCATCACCCACCTCTGATGTTGTGGACCAATACAATAAAATAGGAGGCACCACTTTCAGAGAAGTCCTTGTAGTAATCAGCTCTGTTTCTATAGCACCTGAGTCATCACATGATACAGAAAAGATGCAAAAGTCTTCCTTTAGAAAGTCACAAACTAATTAAGTGCCACAGGTAAGTAGTTTTAATGGTGTAACGAAACAACCTGCAAAGAGATTGGTGAGCTGTGTTCAGCGCATAGATTAGTGCTGTATTGATTCAGTTTCTTACCTGCCAAATTTTTTTATTGCTTCAATGTAGAAGGGAATTTTATACATTTTTTGGAAGAAGTCTTTCAAGGAAGGGAACACAGGAGCCTGTCAGAATGTATAGAGAAGGGAGACAGCTTGAAAATAACCAGTACAAGGAAGACATAATTGGTTTTACTGCATTTATGTAGTCATGTCAATGGAACAGTATACCTGTGCACCCTTGCGGAACTGAGGCTAACAGAATTATTTACGTACATCTGAGTATGATGCTTCCGCCATCAACTACTCTGAATCCTTGTCTTCCTAATTGCCTACACTTGACAGAAAGGATGAACCAAATTTTTCTGCCTTCTAAGATGTCAAGAATATCTTCATCAGTCTTCTCTTATCCTCCTGCGAAAAGCACGTCTGAGTGTATGTGCTTCATGCAGCACAGCTTGGCCTCTCCTTTCTTCATTTCTCTTCCCAAAATCTGCAGTCGATTCTCAGACCTTCAGCCCTTTTCTGATGTAAGACTTAACATCGACATATCATCTTGTAGGGCTCGTTCTTGGGGTAGGAGGATGTCTGCTTTTGAGGAAGGGAGGAGTTGTGGTGTAAAGCCACACAGGGGAACTGCTGACTTGCACTGCAGTGCCTGTGAATGCCGTGCTTGTAATTGTAAACTTACATCTGCAGTCTGTTTTCTTTCTCTTCTCCTTCGTTTTAATCATTTTTACCTCTTTACGTTCTATTCAGCATTTTTTTTTTCCTTCCCCGTAACTTCTTGCCTATATTTTCCATTCTTAACCCAATATATCTGTATGTCTGTGCAGAGGAATGCATTGGTTCTTCTGCCTGAAGAGACTCCTCCAGAGCTGTAGGTCAGCACTCAATTCAGATAGTAAACCTACCACACAAGAGGACAAAGGTGCTTTACATACTACAAAGATCAGTGGGGACTCCTACCTGAACAGATGAACATACAAAATAAGTAAAAAGGAGAAAAACATGAAGAGTCAAACTCAACCGGAAGAGTACGCAACCAGAGCAAAGGTATGCAGCTAACCATGCTACCCTTCCACTCTATTGACTATTTCTTACTTCTGCAACCATACTCACAAGCTCAAAACCAGTGTAATGGAGAACTTCCTTTCAGCTGTAAAACCAAGACAGCTCAATTTAAATGGAAAAGCTGTCATTACAGCATACTATCATTATAGTATGATTATCTATGGTTTTATCCCTCCTGAGTATCATGTGGAATTTCTGGTTTCATGCCTGTGTTCTGCTTCTTTAAATTATCTCATGTGATAAGCAGCTCTAGCTTAGCTCTAGCTAAGATGCTGTACTAAACAAAGTTGCATACCACAGGAGAAGACAGCAGTTCCATGGGCAAGTTTAAAACATACTTGTTTTCCAATTACCAAGTTGACTCAAAAACAAATTGGTTAACATTGTTTAACAAAAACAAAACAAAACAAAACAAAACAAGGAAGGGAAAATTCTGGGTAACTGAAGAGAATGAGAACTTGACAAAATATCAGTAATCTTATGGAATCACTGGCTATGGATGCCATGTACACAGATGACAACGATCAGGTACTGATAAACTTAGATTCTTCTTAAGCACAACTGTTTGAACAAACGAATCACAAATGCCTATTTTGTTACAGGCTCATGCCACATGTTCAATTAAACCTGACAGAAGCAGCGTTAGGCACCCACACATATTCACACTGTATAGTGTACATAATCTTCATTCTGACAAAAGGTCTTCACCATAATGAACAAAAAATGGATGCCTGTAAGTACAGTGAGGTCAAATGGTTGGAAAACACCTCTGAGCGGAAGACATGGTATATTATAAGGCTTACTGGGATTACCAAAAAGTCTGTATTACATAACTTATTTCCTGCAGCTACTGAATTTGGACAACTCACAGAAAAAGCTGATTTGTGACAAGTAGTCTGTATTTATGAGCTATTTATATCTGACAGAGCATGGTCATTCAAGGTTGCTGGCATTTTGAACATTTTTATATTATAAGCTTTCATTAGTCGGTAAGCAGTTACATGCTAGTGTCAGGAAAACTGTTGGTCTTCAAAATCTTGCTCTGTATCACTTTCACAATTGTCATAACAATTGTTCTCCATGAAATAACACTGTGTAGCATGTGTCACAGGCAGCAAGGAAGCTACGCCATTAAAAAGCTCAAAATGAATTCAATCTCATTTAACAACCCGAGGAGATGGGGGCACTTTTAATTTCAGAACTTGCAGAAGAAATATTACAAATGTTGGCTTTTACATTTTCATAGGGAGTGTTTTATTTAAAAGTTTCTTTCTTTGTGGGGCGGGGCTTATGGTGTAAAGTAGGTCAGTTTTACTAAAGTGAGAAAAAAAATTCGAACCTTGATCCATTATTAAGCTTTCCTTAGGCAACAGGAAAAAAACATACAGGGCTGAAACACTGTTAAAAATAAATGAAGTATAATCACTGTAAGGATGTAATATTTTAACTCAGGGTGGAACACAGCATGGATGCCCCAGTTAAAATGCCATAACATTGTTTGCTCCAGCATTTATTTAGTATGTCTGTGCATGTGCAGAAAGGAGCAGCGCTCACTCTGCCTTGACAGTGTCTCACTCTACTGTATTGTTGCTTGAAAGCCAAACAAAGTTTTGGTCCGTGAATCCTTGACATATGAATGCTGTGTCTGTCCAAGAAACAACCCAACAGGAGCCAGAGGCGGGAGCCAGAATCCCTTTCCTCCCTTCTGTGCTAGCAGAAGAAGATAGCAGATGTACCAGGAAATACATGCTGTTACATCCTCTGCTCCAGTGGGAGCACCGGCACACCATGGATGAACCAGGTGACACATTCCCAGTGTTGCTGTTAGGACACACAAGATCTCTCCGTGCCCTTTCTCCTTCCCTCCAACATTGATTCTTTTTGAAAATACTCCTCTGATGCTGTAAAGTCAACAGAAGTTATTTGGCATCCTCTTAAGAATAATGAAAAATAGACTTTGATTTACAAACTGAAAATATTAGGAATGATAAAAATATGGTTGGGTCATTTAGTTTATTTCACATTCCTTACACAGTTCTATGTTGGCTCTAAGTCAACAACTACTGTGACCTGGCACCTTTGAAGACAAGACTGTATGCGTCTTAAAGATTGTAAGCTTTACAATCACTGAAAATTACTGTCCCGACAGTCTCCTTTGCTGCTTCTGCTTCAATGTACTGGGATCAAAAGAAATAGTAATACATGTCATTAGATAATTCCCATAAAGCTACTTGGAATTGATAGGTCATAACATAAAACTCTCTTTTAGACCTCACTGCCAGTTACTTTTGAGTTCAAAAATATGCCAAGCATCACTAAACACTCATTTCCTCCACTTTATCAGTAATTCTGCATATGCTGTTGAGACTGCAGAATGCAATAGCCATATTCCAAAAATTAAGAACTCTGGCAAAGCCTCGTCACTATCAGCACCTGGATAAAAGATGACATAACCTGAGCAAGTCATGCAAGTTTATCTCAACTGTTCCTATTGAGCTGAGAATGGAGGAAGAGTGAAGGAAAACTGCTGACATTTCTCATTTTAAGTACAAACGAAAATGTACCCAAAATGGAGTTCTCAAATAGTTCTACAATTTATTTTCTTTTCTGAAGGCATATTAAAAAATGGAGATGAAAGGAGCTTTTCTCAGGAGTCTGATCAGCAGCTTCTGTTAAGGCAAAGAAGGTGGATGTGGACGCTCCATCAAGGGAGAAATGCAAGCTGATGCAGATGCTACAGGGGCTTCCAACAGACTGTCAGCATTAACATTCCTCAGTAGTTCACCTAGCTGCTGGTTTCCCTCAAGAGGAAGAAGGAGGCTTGAGATGAATTGCAGCAGAGGATGTTCTGTTTATCTGTAGAGCTTTATGTAATCAAATTCAATACTGCAGAAATAAACTAAAATGGTAACATGAAGAAAACAAAAAAGATGCCAAGATGCACTGTCACTCATCCATGAGAGTGACCTTCTGCAAGACAGAAGAGATACTCTACAGGTACAGAACTATGAACATCATATCGGCATCACTCACCAGAGTTTTAGTACACATATACCAGCAATCCTGATAAACTGGAACATGAACAAGATATGTCATTATTTTGATTTTCGATACTACAGGACTCTTACAGCACTGAAATATTTCTCTCCTGTGGAAAGCACAGCTACAAAAAGAGAGCACAAATGCAAGTAGATATATAGCCATCAGCTGACCCTGAAAATTGATCTTTAATCAAAACCAATGGGAGAAAGCACTGATTAAAGATCAGTGATATGGTATGGCCCCAGATTCTGGGGTACTGCATCTGTGAAATCAATGTATTTAGCTCTAGGCAGCTGAAAGAAGTGACAACAGCAGCTGTTTTAAATCTCCTGCAGCAAAGTCATGAAAGTCATAGGGACTTAGTAATTACACAGAGACTTAATAATGCCTTCTCTCAGATAAAGCTTGGGCTGCCTGGTAAATTCATATAATTGCCATTAACAAAGGCCATCTGCTGAGTGACAAGGTAATCATTCCAAAAGTTCTCATTTGTGCCATCCAGGGCTTGCAAGTAACTATGTAAGCTTCAGTCACTTATGGTAAAGTGGTAATTGCAACATCATTTTTTCTCAAAATTTGTATAATTTCTGGTTGCATTCACTGTCAAGAAAACATAGCACATATTTGAACACAGCAGGGTAATTTTACATATTAAAAAGTATTTTCTGTACTTACTGCTAACTTAAGCTTTTCAAAGTGCTGAACTTTCTAAATGCCTCATACAGCAGACCATTTTTTTTTTTGCAATCATTTTTTTTTTCCCTAATCTACATACTGTACAAATCCATTCCTTAACTCATCGTTATAGAGATAATACTTGTAACCAGGAGAGGGAAAGCAAAACTTAGTAAAATACGAAAGCATAACCATTCTGCCATACCATCAGCTTTGAATGAAATTAAGTAATGTCCTTTCTAAATAGTGATGGATGTGCTGAAATTATTTTTATTATTTTATGTGCCTTTCATTGCTTGGATGCTAGTCAAGGAAAAGGAACAGAAAGGTACAGCACAAGATTCTTGCAAATGCTACTCAGTCCTAGAATTTGGGAAAGTTGGACTGGTATAGATGACATTACATCTTACCTCAGTAACTAAAAAAGGAAAATGTTGAAACTCTACAATCAACATCCTGAAATGCTAATTTTAATAAAAACTAAAAATCAGTGTGCAAGCATGTGAAGATCTGAATGAATTTGGTTCAAATTTGTATGAATACGTATTTTCTAGTGCATGAATGCTACAGCTAGACTAACAGTGCAGTAATTCCAAATGGGGCATCTGGAATGCCAGAACATGGTATCAGATTAGTCTAAGAAGAATGTTACTTCCCAGCTACTTTAATAGGGTACTGTTCAGATCTAACTGCTGCTATGACCTGAGTTAGAAATCTGAGCTGAAAAACCTCATATGCTTTACTCCCATGAGTTGTCCCTATTGGCCTTTTGCTTACTAATTGCCTTATTAGTAAGTCCAGTATACCACTTTTGCTTAATCCTGACTAATTACCACCACTTGCATAGGTAAATGTGACAGTAGGGGACTTTAGATGCTGGGCTTCATACAGAGCCTGTGTCACTGTTGTGTGCTATGAATTACAGCATCTCTAGAGCTAAGTCTTCTAAATATATATGTAGAAACTGCACTTTCTAATTAGAAACTTTATAAAGCTGGGCTTGCTCTGTGAAGACAAGATACTGTGGGGATTCTGCTCTTCCTCCTGCAACAAATAGTCATCACCCAATGAAAACAGAAAGTAAGAGACTGCAGAAAAACAGAGAATAAGAGACTCCAAATCTGAAGCTCTCCTCAATGCAAGCCAAGAGAATTTGGCCTGAAGAACCTCTATTTTTACTGGGAAAAGGATTTATCAGACAGGAAACAATGAAACTGTTTCCAGAGGCTAAGTCTGAGAGACAAAGGAACAGCATTATATTGTAAACTAAAGAAACCGATCTTGAAATTCAGAGAATCATAGAATGGTTTGGCTTGGGTGAGAGCTTAAAGATAACTTAATTTCAATCCACCTGCCATGGGCAGGGACACCTTCCAATAGACCAGGCTGCCTGAGCCCTGGCCTTGAACACTTCCTGGGATGGGGCATTCAGAACTTCTCGGGGTAACCTGTTCCAGTACCTCACCACACTCTTTATGAAGACTGTCTTCCTGATACCTAATCTAAACCTACCCTCTTTTAGTTTAAAACTGTTACCCGCTGTCCTGTCACTACACTACCTTCCTTGTAGGCCCTCTTTAGGTACTGAAAGGCTGCAACGAGGTCTCCCTGGGGCTTTCTCTTCTTCAGGTTGAACAACCCCAACCTCCCTCAGCCTACTGTCACAGGAGAGGTACTCAGTTTCCTGATCATTCTCATGCTCCCCACTCTGGACCTCCTCCAACAGCTCTATGTCCTTCATATGATGGAGACGCCAGAGATGAATGCAATACTGCAGATTGGACTTCACAAGAGTGGAGTAAAAGGGGAGAATCATCTCCCCACACCTGCTGGCCATGCTTCTTTTGATGCAGCTCAGGATACAGTTGGCTGGCACACATTGCCAGCTCATGTTGAGTTTTTCATCAACCAGTACCCCCAAGTCCTTCTCCTCAGAGCTGTTCTCAATGGATTCTCCACCAATCCTGTATTTGCACTTGGGATTGCCTCGATTCAGGTGCCTTTCACCTGGTCTTGCTGAGCTTCATAAAGTTTGCACAAGCTCACCTCTCCATGCCCCTCTGAGTGGTATTCCTTCCCTCCTGCATGCCAACCACACCACACAACTTGTTATCATCTGCAAACCACCTGAGAGCGTACTCAGTCTTGCTGTCCATGTTACCAACAAAAATAGTAAAAGTCCCAGTACTGACTCTTGAGGAACACCAGTATTGCCACTGACATCCACCTGGACATCGGGTCTTTCACTGCAACTGAGTGCAACCATCCAGCCAATTCCTTATCCATTACCTGGTCCACCCATCAAATCCAAGTCTCTTCATTTAGAGCCAAGGATGTTGTGCAGACAGCGTCAAATGCTTTGCACAGTTCCAGGTAGATGACAGTAGTTGCTCTTCCCTTATCCAATTATGCTGTTACCCTTCCACAGGCCAGATTTCTCAGGCACTACTTGCCCTTAGTGAAGCCATTTTGGCTGACACCAATCCTTCTGTTTTTTATCCTTCCATGAGGATCTGCTCCAAGACCTTGCTGGGCATAGAGGTGAAAATGACTGGCCTGCAGTTCCTCAGGTCTTCCTTTTTTCCCTATCTTCAAAGGCAACATGCTGTTCCACAAACTATTTAAATACAAAACACACAACAGTACAGTATTCTGTGCTGACTGCTCCTCTTTTTATACAAATGATTGCACTTGACTGAGTCCTGCAGAAGTGCTGTTGTGCGATGACCTGACATTTTGATGGGAGTCATAAGACAACACAATAAAATAATGGCTATTTTTGTCTTTCTGGCTGCCTCATAACATTTTTATAAAGACCGTTTGATCTGATTATATTTGGTAATGATAAATGCTTCACTATCAGTATATTTTAGTTAGATTTATTTTAAATATCCACAGAGAAATACATTAGATTTAATTATGAAGATGGAAAAGAGAAGGAAGGAAAAGTGAAGAACGGGAAACACAGATATACTTGAATTTTATACTACTATTGAAGATACAGAAATAGCAACTTTGGAATCAACTTGAAAGAAAACTTCTGCTCATAAGGAGATGCATGGGCTTACCAAGCTGTAACTCCACTTTCCTGGCGTTTCAGTACTGACTATCAAATGCTAATGGTAAATGAAATTCCCACAGTCTCCTAAGGTATTTAGTGTGTTTTACTCAGCTGTTTACTCTAACTTCTGTGCCTACAGCAATTTAAGGTTTATTGCCAGACCAGAAGTTCACAGTTCACCTAACTTACTTTTCACTGCCTTACAACAGTTCAAGTCACTGTACCAATACAGGTTGCTAGTTCTATGTTCTACATGAATATGCCATCTCAGCATTTCAATTATGCATTCAGTTTTCATGCCTTGCAGTTCATCTATTCTAGTACTCTCCCAGGAATCAGAAGAATCCAACACAGCAACACCTTTGAATAAATAGCAAAAACACATGGAAGGAAGGGCTTACTGGAATAATAGACAACATTCATGCATCTTTTGACGGGTGACAAAGCTATAGAAGCTTAACTAATTTTCATGCAGCTGGCAAGCTTTGTAAACAAGTAATTTTAAAATGCAATTATAACTTTTTTTTTCAAAATACAACTTTCCTGTGACTAAACTCGGGTTACCTTGCTTTTTGGTCTAGGTGGTACAGCTAGGGTCTTCAGATGAAAAGAATATACTGAGGCCAATACAAACTTCAGTTATTTCCATTATTTCCAGAGCTAACACAAGTTCCTTCCTGGTGCCAGATAGAATATTTCAGTTGGCGGTACTTATATTTAGTTAATTAAGAACCATTAATCACCATTTCCTGACAAAGCATTCTAAAAAATACCAAAGTACTCCTATTTAAATTTAATTCACTCAGTCACTTTAAAAAAAAATTTACTTCTGTGGAATATTAGTTTGAGGATTTGAATTGGTGGCTTGATTTACTAAATATGTTCCCATAAATACAATTCATTACAGCCATTTAATAGGTTCCTACATATTAGATTGAAACGTACGTCATCTAATAAATTATCTCATACTTTTAAATGCTAATTGATCATAAAGGTGACCTACTGCTTCTGAAGTTAAATAATTCCTAGTTATAGAAGGGACAAGTCACAGTCAATCAAAATGGTGTGGACCAAAATTATCTTCAATGATTTTACCTGCATTCAGACCAACATTAAGTTTCCTTGGGACATATTTCAACAATCAAACTCACTGGATAGTTAAGTGTTCACAGTTTCTTAAACTGGAAAAGAAAACATTTATTTTCCAAACCTCTTTCATTATGGAGTTTATAGGACTACAGACATCTGCCTTAACCTGCTTTATTAGATTTTCTGATGAGAGAAAGTTAGGCTCAGATCTTGCATTATATAATGTACACATCACACTGCAAATCTGAATCTCAGCATACATTTAATACACAGCCTTTTCCTGAATTTGCATACTAATACAAAGTCTTCCACTGCTCCTCATCCGATTTCAATTACTCCTACCTACTGCTGACTCTCTATCTACTTCATTGCTTTCTCCAGGAAAATCGCTCCACACAACTTTCCATATTACTTCCAGCTGACTGTCCTGCCTCTCCCTCTACGGTCAGTAACTCTTCTCCACTTCATTATGTAGGTGCTAAGAGAGGAAATAAAAAGCTAGTCTCCACACTCTCACAGACTGTACTCAGGGTAAGAGAAGATAAACAACGGGAAGGAGCATTTGCAGGGAAGTTTCTGTCTACCCTCAGCTCTTTCAGCCTCGAATATGCTCAGAAAAAGACTGCACTCTTCAGTAAAGTAGCTATCAGTCTCTCAATAACTCCAGCATACATGAAGGACATGCAAGAAGGACAATCCTGATTAACTGCATGACCCAGAACAAATATTCTCCAACTCCTTACTGGAGTGCTTGGAAAACTCTAACAATTCAACAAGGCCAGAATATTCCATGGTTTTCTTACTCTTTTTTTTTTTTTTTATCAGAAGAAAAATATTTGCTGGCATTTTCCAACAACTTTCCAACAGTTAAAAAAAAAAAAAAAAAAAAAGCATTACAATCTAAACATTTGCCAAAGGTTTAATGTAAACAACTGTAAAGCCACAAGTTGAACAATCTTAAGAACTGCCTATCTATACATGTCAATTCCTCTACTCTCCTTGGATGAAAGGATTCGTTACTAGACATTTTACATTAAGATATTTCTTCTATGAAAGTACTTTTATATGTAGTCATGAATGATATTAATAATTTTCTTTTTTTTTTAATAGAATTTTGTTCTTTAATAGTGATGTATTAGTTACATGGTCTATAAGTATGTAATATTAAATATTTAAAAATAAATATTTTTTAATGAAGTTGGTAGACCTGACCTAATTACTCATTCATCATCAATTGATTCTTGTGTAACAGGCATATTAAGGTGACTATTACTTGGCTGTAATACTCTAATAGCTATTAGATTGTCTGGCATGTGCAAGCTATCCTTACACAACACTCTACTAAAGACCTTCTGTGCCATTTAGATGGTTTTGTCAAAATCCACTTTCAGTTCACTGAACTAAGAGTGCATTTGTCTAAAACATTTTCCTACTTCCTAGGCTCCATACCTGTTTCAAAAAGCTTTATGTCTGTTTCTGTTAAGAATATTTTCCAGAGAAGGACATAAATTTGACAAGATTTCACTGCTGATGCTCCAGAGATTGAAAATTCCCATAACAATCAGAGTGCCAGACTCTGCTACCTGAAGAAAAATAACTTTTCAAAGCTCTGTGGTCAATTAAAGAAGCATTTAGTTAGTTAAATGAAAGGACTAATCAAAATATCAGCTTTACAGAGTACACAGTGTCATTATTTATTGTCATCAAACACTATTCGCTTTAAAAAGCGTTGAAAAACCTCATTTAACTTAGTGGAAAACTCCGTTTCTCACACTGAAGAATATATTCCAAGAAACAAAGAGTGTGTTGCATTCTGCTTATTAAACTGTTATCTTTCTTCCTTCCAAACACTCAGCAGTCCACTCAATCAATGTGCTGCTGTTGCCTAGTTATCAGGAGGTTCAATCCTGCTACCATTGAGGTAACATTAGATTTCCCATTGATTTCAGTGAGGGAGGATTAGTTCCAGCCAATAGATAGACAAACTGAAACAGAATTTCTTACAGACTTTCTGCTGAAAGTATGTTGCCTTCACTAAGGCATTTAGAGCTGCTTCAGACTGGCAGGCTAACAGCATTCAGTTTTAGTAGGTAAGAAGTCTGAGACATGACTTCATTAATTTATGGTTTCTGTCCAAGAAACTTCTCACAGAAGTATTAATAATTTAACTACTTTAAAGATAATACTACCAGTATGTATGTAAGAAAGTGGCTCCTTCTCTAGCTTGACTAGAACAAAAAATTTGTCTACTGTTGGGCAGAGCTCAGGAATGCCCTTGACCATACATTGCTGAGTAACAATAATAATTCTTAGTAATTTGATAAAAAATTCCTACATGTGCAGCAACACCCACTGGGACCTGATCATTGACTACAAATACAAGACTCATATTAGCTTCAGTTAACTTCCATGCTTATGGCATTTGTCTCTCATGGCACTTTTATTTTACCTCACACTTGAGTTCAAAGAAGAGGCATTTAATCTTGCATTCACCCAACTCAGCATGTCCCCATGTGCTTTATGACTTAGCACAAACATTGAAACAGTGTGAGCAGAATGCTAAAGTAATAATTAATCACTCTTTCTCCTTATCAAGTCTAATTGCCTCAGGCTTGATGCCTTGCTGACGCAACTGTTCTGCATCTGCTTTTCAGTAACTTCATCTTTCTGCACTGTAGCAGGTGGCTACAGACACATCTCACATCCACTGTCCTTTATATAAGGTACTGCTGCTTCTCCAGCAGTATACTTTAATTTTTAGGATAGGGATTTTATTCTGAGAAATAACTAAAAATCTCTGTTCCGTACCTCTCTGATAGCTGTACAAAACTCACTCTGCAGCACCTTCTTCAGAGACTGTAACTTATGTACCGGTACTTCTCCAGATTCTTGCAGTTTCTCCAGTAACTCAATTGCTCTTGCAACATCTGAGTGGAAAAAGAAAAGAAATACAAGTCAGTATAAACAGAGGTTATAAATGGAACAGTGACTAAAAGGGGAAAAATTATGGCAATTTTAAATTTAAAATCCACTGTGGAAACAACTACTGTACTAATCTTGTTAGTGCTCAGGCTTAGTTAGCTCAGGTAGGCATCAGCACTACTGCTGAGAGATCCAAATCCCCCGATACAGACCAACAGGGCACATACACATACAACAGACACACATACAGAGCTGCATTCTTAATTGCAAACCTTTTCTGGAACAAATCTACTAATTTAAAGCAGCTAATCCACATTAGCGGACCTAAATTTTTTCTTATTTTTCTGCACAGAAGCAGCAAAGAAGCAGTCTACTTTCAGAAAGTCTGCAAGAATAAAATTGAGTCATCAAGTCATAGAATCACAGAATGGCTTGGGTTAGAAGGGACCTCAAGGATCATCAAGTTCCAGCCCCCTTGCCATAGGTAGGGCCACCAACCTCCAGATCTGGTACTACATCAGGTTACCCAGGGCCCCATCCAACCTGGTCTTGAATACCTCCAGGGACGGAGCATCCAGAACCTCTACGGGCAACCTGTTCCAGCACCTCACCGCTCTTTCTGTAAAGAACTTCCCTGACATATACAAGCATACTCCAATGACAACATCTAATAAAAGTATTTGATCTTCTCATAAATCTAAATCTTCTTAACAATTATAGATAAAGACAATCTTCTAGAGCTTACTAGTGAAGAGTAAATAAAAGACCAATGCTAAATTACCTGACTTGCCATGTAAAACCTGCATAACCCACGTAAATACATAAGTCACTCCAAAAGTAATGCCTCCTTTTTATTTCCATGGAAACTACAACAGAGCACAGTAACACTACTTGACAGCAAATTCTGCTACAATCGTTTTCAACATAGTCACCACTATTAGCAATGCATTTTTGACAGTGATGAACAAGAGCCTGCATGCCATGCTCCTAAAAATCTGCACCAGTGGAGGTGACTCACTGTCGCCACAGCTGAAATGCATAATCACTGCCTCACTGTGAGCACATCCATTGCTTGGTCTCCATAAATGTTCAGCAAGAGTCGATGAACATCAGTAGGTACCATTTCTGCACATGAAGGAATTCAATGACAGACCCGTGCTTCATATGCACTTCCATGTCAGACACCATTCTGTCAGACTGCCCCTCTGCTGCCATCTCTCACACAGCAACAAAATGCAATGGAAAACTGGCTGGAAGGGTCAACCTCTACTGCCACACTAACATATATCTCTTGACATCATGGGCCAATAGAATAAAATAGGAGGCATTACTTTTGGAGCACACTCATGCATGAAGTACATTTTTTTTGGCCCAAATTCTCCTTAAGCCCACATGTATCATCAAGGGCACGATCTAGGTGTTTCTGAAGAGCAATCCAGAACTTAGTAGACATTCAGAGTACTGAGCGTGAATCTGGTCGTACCAACTCATTCCCAGGAGTGAGCTGCACAATACACACCTCAGTCAGCTTCTAAATGGTAGAGCTTAATAGAAGGTTTTCTCCTCCTGCATCATTTTGTGCTACCTTTCAACTCTTCCTGTAAACGTGTCTTGATCGTGTGGTCACCCTCATGTTCTTCTGGCATACTTTGAATAGCAACCTGAGCCACTATTGGCCAACTGCACCATCCTACTAAAAATAGGTCTGTATCCTAGTGATTAAATGTATTCATAGTACTAAGTGATAAAAAAGTATTCAAGGTATTCAAGGTATTTTAATTCAGTGCGTTAACTGCATTAAGAAGAAATAAAATCCCTCCCCAGTCCACCAAATAACTCCACAACAACTATAATGACTACATACAGCCTTGTGTAATTCTCCAGGCTGATAACAAGAGTTTCACTGTTTCAGACTAGAGGATTATACTAACTGAAACAGTTCTTAAAATCCCTGGCTTGTAGCTGAGCTATACTGACCAGATGTCTTACATAAAACACATGAGAAAATTTTTGGCAATATAGAAGAGGTGACAGAAGACAAGCTCTAACAGGAATAAAATCATAATAATGTATTTGTAACAAAATAATTATTATTCATCTGCTTCAGTGTTAGGAATAGAGAAGATGTTGTCTCAAAGAATTTACAGTTTAATTGAAGAAGATAAGCAATTATTTAGCATGGTAGGCTATGCCATAATAACTTAACACCCAAATAATTTTCAAACCTTTTAACAGACATTTGTCTATTTGCTAGTTGGTAAAAACTGCTATGTATTTCATACTGCACAAAGCAATTAGATAATTTATTATAAAGAAATTCCAACAGCCAATCATAACAGATCAGATATGACTTCTGAAATTCAGATATTCTAAGTCAGTCTGGCATCTTTTCCAGTACTGGTGCAGGGAATTTTAGAACTGTCTTTCCTTGTCACCAACTATATCTGTAGAAGGCTGGGGCCAGAGATGACAGATTGATTACGATTTTACAGTTGTGTAGAAGTTTCTTCACCATATCTGAACATTTTGTGTATAACCTCGTATTTGCTTTTGCTCCTGAATCGAATGACATTCAATGAAATAGCTGTTCTGATTGAGAAATCTGTCCCAAACCAGAAGGGGACTTAAATAGCTTTAAATGCATTCATCAATACAAAATTGTTAAGTACGTCTAAACATTTCCCTAGGGCATGGGCCAGGTTCAAACAATTAATCACTTCTAAAACAAGGAACGTTACAATACAAAAGGTAAATTTTTATCCCAGTACAAAAGTCTGGCATGAAACCAATGGATGTTTAGTATGCAGACTCCTACGCAAAACTGATCACGAAGCTGTCATTTGTCAGTATCAGTTTACTTCATTTTGTGACTAAGAACTGGCTTGGGGTAAAGAAAATTCGGAATATCCTGAAAGTATTCCGATTTTCCCCACTTCCAAAGTCATCCAGTGAGCCAGAATGCATGAACGTTGTTACCCGAGTTCCTGGCTTTTTATTCACCATATTTGTTAACAATAATCAGCTTGCTTTCTCTCTCTTAGGCACGTGGCTTGACCCAATTTGGCAATGACTTGTGCAATACTGCTTGCAGTAGAGAGAATATGGAATAATAAGGAGCTTCAAGGGATAAAAATGCAGAATTAAAATGAGGCATGTGTTCAGGGCCAAAGCTGTTTGTTACAAGCTGATGCTCTGTCAGGAGCAAAGTGTAACAGTTTGTACAAAACCAAAACTGTTTAAACATGAATGTATAAATGCGATCTCATGAAATAGCCTGTATTTCTTTCCATTAATAACTCTGACAGGGAGACTTGAATGAACAGTTGCTTCAGGACAGCTTAAAAAGTGAACTTGCTCAATGTAAGATAAGTGAAGCAATGGCTTTTTTTTTTTTGATCCTTTATACAAGGCGAGCTCCAGACAAAACTAAGATAAGTGCCAGCTCAAAGAAGTGATGAGACTGCCACTGAGGCAGAATTCAAAGTGACGATGACGAGAACGCATGTAGCAGGTAATCAATCCATCCCTGCCAGAGCACTGCCACATACATCCAAATGACTGATATTCATCTGCTGGGATACTTTTCTTGCCCCAAATCCCTCTTTGATTACAAATGTAATCAGCTTTCCTTGCAAAAATTATCAACAGGTAATTGTTCTTGAATAACATTTTCTTACACACTTGTGGAAAGCACAAATTGATGACAAACGTGTGTGTTTACACATACATCACAGTCATGGAATTATGTTAAAAGCAGTTACATTTTATGCAAATAAAACTCTCTTGCATTTTGTTTCTGATTTGCCCTTTTTTGTAACCTAAGATATTTCTGGAACACAACTGAAATTGTGAAATACATTCTATGTATTTAGAAATACACATTCCATTATATCGATATTAAACTGATGGTAATGTCATTGACGTCTATCCTGTTTTCCCACATTCATATCCCACAGAAATTAGTGGGAATTTTGAGTACCAACATGGGTGGAATTATTCCTCTGTATTCTATGATGCATACACTTGGAAAGAAATATTATATTTGTCTTCTTTTTGTATCTAATTCTAACCACCTTTTTTTTTTAAATTATCTTTTACCATTTTCTCCTGAGTTCCTGATACAAAACCAGAATTTCTTTCTCTCCCATTCTGTTTAACATTCGCTTTCTTTTCTGTGTTCTCATCATTATGCTTGCCCACAGCTTTTCAGGAAATAATAAGGTTTCAGTGTGGTGGATCATGTTATCAGTGAAGTCAGGGGGCTGTGGGTGGAACACATTTTATCAAGTGTGCTCATCAAAAGAAAAGCACGGCTCTCAGAAAAAAAATATTTCAAGAGTTCTGTCTGTTTTAATTTGAATGAAGTTTCATTTGTATCACTAGCGGGAAAGAAGCAGTAGGTTACTATTAAGCATTGAGAAAGAGATATCACTAGAACTAGAACCAGCAAAATACCATACTGTGATACAAGTGGAACATTCCCATGCAATAATAAATGAAATTGAATTCTGTAAGTATAGCCATATATCTCTACACAATTAATAAAAATGTCACTTTGCTTAGTTAATCCTTTACTGATCATCCTGTTCTAACATACTGTTTTCACTAGCTGCTTTTGTTCAAATAGCTAAGCAATATACCATGTACATAGATCCGAAAATTTGATGGATGTTTTTAAAAGTAGATGTTATTTCTACTATTCTTCAATTCAGCTTTCACAACGTTACAGCTAATTATGAATCCATGCACTGTAGATGCAGGTCTGCACTTGGTGGTCCTCTCACATGACCGTTAACTTTGGGTAGATGAAGTTCTGGCATTTTGTGAATGCAGTTTTACTCCAGCATATTTTGTGCAGGCTTTAAATTTGTCTCAATTTAGCCAGATAAGCTATAAATTACAAGGAAAAATAATAGAAAATTACTCTAGTGTATTAAATGCTTCCCATCTAATATGACAGTGGCTCTTGAAAGAGAATATACTTGCATGCTTTATAATGCAAAATATGAAAACTGTTGTACATCTACCAGTACCCAAGCTTCCTCTTATACTGATCTATGAGCAAGTTAAATGCTAGTCTGCAGTCCTTAAAATAAATATATTATCCTCTGAGTAAGAAATATGATCCATGTCTACAAATACCTAAGGTGTGCGAGGCAAAGGGACGAGGACGGACTCTTCTCAGTGGTGTGTGGTGATAGGACAAGGGGAAACGGCCACAAACTGTTGCATAGGAAGTTCCGCACAAATGTGCGTGGGAACTTC
>JANHGO010007105.1:0-20465 GCA_024606505.1 Aquila spilogaster
ATGCTCTGCCCCATCATCCAGATCATTAATGAAGATGTTAAACAGGACTAGACCCAGTATTGACCCCTGGGGTACACCAGTAGCTACTGGCCTCCAACTGGACTTTGTGCCACTGGTGATGTGTCATCTGCTGATGCTTTGTGGTTTTCCATTTGGTGGGATATACAGGTGTTTGTGTTTAGTGAGGTATTTTTCCTCACTGTTTTTGGGAATACTGAAAGTAACGAGATTAATTTTAAGGTTTTCTTTCTAATTGCTACATTAGACAACCCTTAGGACAGGATAAGCAATGCTGCTTGTCAGTGGCCTTAGTGTTCCTAGTATGTGCTGGTGGCCTAGAAGACTATGTTCCCTGATGAAGACCTGTAGCAAATTCCCAGTATTAGAAGAGAATTTCTCTGGTTAGTGAATTGTCTTGCTGTTACTCTCCATACAGTATTAATTTTTAAAAGTGTAGCAATTTATTATTATAAGCATTTTTAATAGAAAAAGGTGAATAGCAAAGTGTTACTTTCTTGTATACTCAGTTCATTTGGTAATAGTTTATTTTTGGACTTAAGATTTAGCAGTATTATACCGTAGTGAGTCTGAGGTGGAGCTGAATTTCTTCATAGCAGCGTGTATGATTTGGATTTGTGACTAAAACAGTGTTGACGACATATACTGGTGCTTTGGCTTTAGCTGAGCATTGCACAACCTCAAGACTTTTTTTTCACTCTGGATCCCCGGCCCTCACCCCTTGAGTAGGCTGGGGATGGGCAAGAGACTGGGAGGGGATGCAGCCAGGACAGTTGACCCAAACTGGCCAGAAGGATATTCTGTATGGCATAATGTCATGCTCAGCAATCACAGTTGAGGTAAAGGAAGAAAAAGGAGGGGGACAGGTGGGGATTTAGCTTCCAAGGTGACTGTTCAGAGACTGTGTGGGTATAGGTCTGCTTGTGGGGAGGTGAGTGACTGGTTTTCACATGTTTTGTCTTGGTGTTTTGTTTTTTTTTTTCTTTTTTTCCCCTCTTCACCTATTAAACTGTCTTTATCTCGACCCATGAGTTCTCTCACTTTTGCTCTATTTTCTCCCTATCCTGCTGAGGGGTGTGTATGTGAGTGAGCTAGCAGCTATGTGGTGCTTGGCTGCTGGCTGGGGTCAACCCATCACAAATACACAGTATTGGAAATTATGATAATAGGGAACAGCTGCAGCTGTTCCTGGTTTGTTTTGAGCTGCTTATACACTTGTTACATTTAAGCTGTTCAGAGTAAAACTTTTCATGCTAGGTATAAGCCTCAAACTTAGAGATTTCTGAGTACTTCTAAAGCATAGTCTTTCAGTCACTTCTAGGAAAAATGAAGAAAAATGCCATTTTCATTTATGGAGTATTTTTAGATTATGAAGGACTCAATTTTGTGAAGTGATTATTGTCTTTCATACATGTGCTTTGTGCTACTTGGACACTGTCCAAATTACGTTTGACTAAGTAGTTTAAATGCATTTTTTTTAATCTAGACACTTACATGGCATTTCCTATTCTCATTCTCTTTTTTTATATGCACTTCTCCATGAATTGTCTTACATGACTGTATTGAATGGAAGGCTCTTTCTTAGTTTCTTGAAAATATCCCAGGCAGGAATAAAGGTACATGAAATATTTTATTTTGGTGGGCTTGCAAATCTGCCATAGACAGTGCTTTTCCTTCAGAATACAGCATTGTAAAGAGACAAATTTAACTGATGTGGGTAATAAGTCTGAAGAAGTGTTGAAGTGATCCTGAATAAGTGTTGAAATTCTGAAAATTGAATACTTTTATTTATTCATTTTGGCTTTTAATGAGCAACATTGAAGAGAATACATTTGTTTTTAGTAGTGTATACTAAAATATAGATATTTGTAACTCTTGCTTTTACAGGTTTAGAACATGTGGTTGAAATCAGATTTGAAGGAAGAAAAGAGCCGCATTATGAATGCAAGCTGTGTGGGTTGAATACAGAGATGGCACCTATGATAGAACATCTTAGTGGATATAAACACAGAAGAGCGTACATCGTGAGTAATTTTGACGCATTTTGATCACAATTTCTTTATGATACTCCCCTTTTATTTTTTTCTATAAATAACTTGCATCAAGTTTGAAGTTAAGCCCCCATATGATAAATTGCTAATACTTGTATGGTTGACTCTTCATGGGTCAGATCAACATGAACAGCTGTGAAGCTGTAAGCTATTGAGGAATTGCATTCCAGAGGCACGTGTCTGTATCTGCTCAAAGTCTGTTCCTAAGTGTTTTGATTGCTTCCAAGATCAGGTTCCTAGAACATTGTGGTTCCTTCTTATTCCTCAGCGTGCCCATAGCGTTGTTGGGTATGGTACAGAGGATGTTACCTTTTGGTAGCAAGCTTTGCATAGTATCCATTTTTTGTTTTGAAGACTACTTAAGCAACTTTTAACATTAAGATTTAATTAGTTGTGTGACAGAGAAGAAACTAACTCATAATGTTCAATACAATGTTTACCAGTCTTTTGGGAGCTTGTCTGAAAGGTGAAATGTGCCAATTTTTTAATATTGTGATGAATTTTGATGTTGACCATTTCAAGCTGTTTTTGTCAACAGTCTAAAGAATTTCCAGATAAAATGAAGAAAAAGAAAACGGATGTAAGAGAATGCAAAGTCTCATTTTTCAGACGGATAGCAGGGGAGCTAGAGAAGACTGAAGGATTAAAAATGTACAAGGTAATTGGAAGTAAATGTAAAGTATCTGGTAATGTGTCTTTTATCAGTGTATTTATGTTTGACCTAGTAAATTTTAAAAATACTGCTGTCAAAGCTTACTACGTTTCTGTGTGTTTCTAGGAAATGTAGTATTAAATTGAACTAAGACTTAAAGTTGCCCTACAAAATCTGGAGAAAAGAACAGTAGTATTGAAATTTCTCTGAAAAAACAAAGCTGTTTATTTCTAAGAAGTTAGGGTTTTTAGGGAGAAAATGTCCAATCTGAGTTCAGTGTTTCAGAAATTTTACTGCTTTACTTCAATGATTTTTGCAACTTAAATTTTCTCAAAGGTAAGCAAATTTTCTCTCAAATTTCATTTACATTTACCAGATTATGTATTTATAAAATTATGGGCTACACTATGCTGGGATAAATAAAAGTACTTGTTCCATTTCTAAAAGCAGTTGCATTAGAGACTGTTAGGAAATTTTGATCAGAAAATCTAATATGAAACTATTTCTATCCCTAGATCGAAGGTTACGTAAGACCAAGTACCTCACGTAAGTCTATGAATTACTTGAATGTAATAGATTTGACGTAATTGATATTTGGCCTAATTTGAATTAGTAGCTGAACTCAAAGGGTTTGACTGATTTAAAACATTCAACTTGTAATAGCAGAAAATGTTTTCAGAGATTTTCCAGTTTTTGTGAATTCAAAATGAGGGAAGAAGGGAATTGCTAGTCATACAGTGTTTCTTAGACATTTTTAAACTGCTTGGTTCTGGATGTATTTAAGATAACTAGATTAACTAGTAATTTGCTAATCAAGGAAAGTGAAAAAGTATGGAAAAATGGTATTTGATGGGTTTCTCTGAATAAGCTGATAAAGCCTTCTCCACCTCATTTCAGTCATCAAAAGACATACGTGCTGAATCACTGGTAAAAGTGGAAGTTACAGTTCTTTAGCAAGCGTGTTGGAACAAGCAATGGAAACCAAACCCTCAAACATAAAACCAGCATCTTCCCTCATATAGTATGTTTGAGTTATGTCCTTTGTTACTGTAGATGTGCTTTGATGCTTAACAATGCCAACCTGACGAAATACCTACTTGCTACCTTTTGACCCTAATATTAATATCAGTGACAAGGTAGGTTTGATTGAAATGGGTGAAGGTTGCATAGATCAAAAGAGTTTGTCAGTGTGAATCCTGCTGTAGGTGCCTACCATAGCAGTGCTTTTTTTGGATTGATCATTGGTGGCTTCTGTGGATTGTACCTTTTAATGTTGGTCTGCAAAACAAGGTGGCAGAGACCCTTTTTGAGCTCCATTTGTCTCTCTTGTGAAGAAGAGGGAATGTGACCCAGCAATCTAGCTCAGTAATTCTCAGTTCAGAGTAAATTGACATCAACACTTACTGACTTCTGTAGAACCGGAGGACATGCTCAGATATCAAACTAGAACATCAAAAAGAGCGATCCCACCTAGTCCTACATGATATGAAGAACTGGAGGAACAGACAAGAGTGAAGTTAGCTGCAAACGCGTTGTGTCATTCAGTATTAAGGTTTGCTTTGGTTAGGTGGTAAGGGCAATATCAAGTGAATTCCAAAAAAAGAAAATAATTCTTACTGGTTTAGCAGCTGTGTGTCTTTAGATCATATTGGCAGAGAATGACTTCCAGCTTCAAAGCTCCCTTCTGAAAGCAAGAGTGAGTTTGAGGATATGATTAAGAAAGGCTGTTTGGTGGCATGTACTACTTTGCAAGTGGCAAAACAGACATAAACACCAAATTTTGGCTGCTGCAGAGATCATATGCAAAAATAAGATAAGAATATGTATTCTTTTATGTATATATATACAAGTTCTGGTATAATTTAGTCTCTGAATTCTGCCTGCATAATTTTTTTGTTTTCCTTTCTAAAAACTACTCTTAATGCTGCTACAGAATACAGCAGCAAACTGGAAATAAGACCAGAGATTTACTTTGCTATTTTGGAACAGGCTTTTCAGAATGAATTATTGCTTCATTGAAGTTGTAGCAGATACCTGGAGAAGCTTGTCTGTATCTTCAGTGGGGAAGTGGTAATTCCATGTGTCAGTACAGGATGGGAAGTGACAGACTGATCAGTCTTGCTAAAAAGGACTTGGTGGTTATGGTGGATGCCAAGCTGAATATGAGCCAAGAGAACGCTCTCGTTTCACATAAGGCAGATCTCATATTGTGATACTTCAGGAGGAGCACAGGCAGTAGACTGAACAGTCTTATCCCCTACTATTTGATGCTGGTAAGACCAAACTTGAAATACTGTGTCCAGTTTTGTTCCTTCTAGTTTAAGGGGAAGATGGAGAAATTGGAGATGGTCCAGCAGAAGATTATGAAGATTCTCAGGTGTCAAGAGCATGTACCTAGGATGAGGGTTAGAGGCAGCTGGGCTTGTTTAGAATGGGAAAGAGGAGGGTAGGGGGTGATCTTAGAATCTTATAACTGCCCTTCAAGCATCTGTAGACTGCTACAAAGATGATAAAGCCAAAGTTGTTGGTAATTGTAGGCAATGTAACAAGAGATGGCAGCCACAGATGGCAGCTCGAGAGGCTGAACTCAAGGGAAAACTTCTTTCCTAGAGGGTAGTACAGCACTGGAAAAGGTTATCCGTAGGTAGCGAACTCTTCATCCTCAGAGGTTTTCAAGACCTGGCTATACAAAACTAGAATCTTATGTTGGCAGTAGTCTTGATTCAAGGGAGAAATTGGTCTAGATGGTGGAACTGGAAGTTACCGTGTGGTCACAGAGCTGATGCCATCAGAATTGCAGAGATGTAATGCAATAGTCTGTATGACTGGAGTGCTGTAATGGGTGGATATGGGCTCCTTATGAAAGATGGCATAGAAGATGACAGTAGAAGTTGTGCTGGATGCAACAGCGCCTTTTTTGTGTAGAGCCATGGCTGGTGGTTGTTGAGATCTTATGGGTCAGGACTAGGGGGAAGGCCAACAAGAACAACATCATGGTAGATGTCTGCCCCTCTTGAACAGGCAGTCTGTAGCAAGGCTGTCTTTACATGATGGGAAGAAACCTCCCAACTGCAGGTGCCAGTTTTCGTGGGGGGGTGGATTTTTGCTGGAAAAGCAGAATAGCAAGTTGCAAACAATCCAAAAGGGCGTTTTTCATGCGGGTGCTGGATGAGTCAACAAGAGGAAGTATTTCACAGAGAAGGAAAAGAGTCAGGAATGTGATGGTCAATGGCAGCCTTAACTGGAGTGATCATGAGATGATACAGGTTAAAACCCTTTGGGGAATGTGGAAGTTACATATCAGACTAATGACCTTGGGCTTCAGAAGAACAGACTTCAGCTTCTTCAGAAAACTAGTAGTCAGGATCCCTTGAGAGACTGCTTTGAAAGGAAAAGAAGCCCAAAAGAGCTAATCAGTCTTCAAGGAGAACCTCCTCGAAGAATGGAAGTGATCCATTCTGCTGTCCAGGAATATGGGCAGGCATAGCAGGCGGCCAGTGTGTTTGAGCACGGAACTCCTAGCTGTTCTTAAATGCTAAAAGGAAGCATACAGAGAACAGAAGCAGAGGCAGGCTGCCAAGAAGAAATGTGTAAGTATTGCAGATATATTTGGGGTAAAAATAAGAAGGCAAAGCTTGCATGGAGGTGAAAGGAATATGAAGGGCAACGGGAAGGCTTCTGCAGGTGTGACAGCAGCAAAAGAAGGTGTGGGCCTGCTGCCAAGCAAGTAGCCTGGTGATGAAAGACATGGAAGAGGCTGAGATATTTGTAGCTTTCTTTGCTTTGGTCTTTAATGAGAAGGTCTGCCCTCAGATCTTTGTGCGTAGTTGTAAAGTTTAGCAGAGAACAGTATTAACCACTGTAGAGAAGGATCAGTTTAGGGAAGAGCAAATTGAGCATATACAAGGCCATACGACAAAAAGGGATGCTCCTGGTGTTGAGGGAGCTGTCTGCTCCCTCAGAAAGTCTTTGAAAGGTCATGGTGATCAGAGGAGTTCCTTGGGGACCTGAAAAAACCCAAATGTGCTTATCTTCAAAAGTAAAACGGGGCTACATGCTGTCCCAGACCTTATAAAAAATTATGGGGCAAGTCCTCATGGATGTCATTTACTGGTGTGTGAAGGTCAGGAAGGTGATTGGCAAGAGCCAGTGTGGATTTGCCAAGGACAAAGTGGGTTTGACCAGCTTGATTGCATTTTGCAATGTTGTGGGCTGGCTCTGTGGACAGGGGAAGAAGGATGGATGTAATTTTAACTTTAGCAAAGCTTTCAGCACAGTCTCCCATGTTATAGCCAAACTGGAGAGATAAGGTAAGTCTACGGGGTGGATAAAAGGTGGCTGAACTGTTAGGCTCAAAGAGTAGTTGTCAGTGATTTTAAGTGTGTTGGCCAGTTACTAGTGGCATTCCTCAGTGGTTTCTCCTGGGGCCAGCACTGTTTAACATGTTCATTCATGACCTGGATAATGGGGTAGAATACACCATTGTCAAATTTGCAGTTAATGTCAAATTGGGGGAATGCCTGGTATGTGGTAGAGCAAGATTGCCATTCAGAGGGATCTCAACAAGCTGGTGAGATGGGCTGTCAGAAATCTCCTGAAGTTCAGCGAAGGTACTTGTGAAGTCTTACACCTGGGATGGAGCAACACCCTGCTGGATACAGACTGGATACTATTGGGCTAGGGAGCAAATCTTATGAACCTGCAGGTTTTGATATACAACAGTATGAACATGAATCAGCAATGCATTCTTGATGCAACGAAGGCCAACAGCATATGGGACTGCATTAGCAAAAGTGTGGCCAGCAGATAGAGGGAAGTGCTTATTCCCTTCTGTTAAGGACTCATTAAGCTGCTTCTGGAATACTGTGTCCTGTGTACATGAGAAAGAGTCAGCAGAGGACTCACCAGCTACAAAATATCATGAGGAGACAAGAGCATATGATGTGGAGGACAACTTCAGGGAGCTGGGTTTGATTACCTTGGAGAAGGCAGCAGCTAAGGAAGGGATCTAATTACTGTCTTCTGCTACCTAAACCATGGCTACAGAGGAGCCAGACTTCAAGAAGGTGCACAGGGAAGGGACAAGGGGCAACATTCACAGGCTGCAATAAAGGAAATGCTGATTGAACATTCAGAAAGTTCTGCACAGTGAGTGGTCAAGCACTGAAATTGCCTGCCCAAAGAGGTGGGAAACTGCTGTCTTGAAGACTTATAAAACTCAGCTGGACTTGGGCCTAAGCAGCCTGATCTAATCTTGAGGCTAGTCTTTGTCAAAGTGAGCAGAACTTCAGTGTTAGCTTGAGTAGGGTGAAGTTTCCAACCACTGAGTAGCACTCCTTGTCTCTACCCATCTTCTTTTCAAATGGAGGATTTTGGAAGCTTACTGGAAAGACAGCACAAATTGAATAGTTGAAGGAAAATTATTCTAATTGCCAGTGTCCTCATCTTACAGTTAATTGTTTGATTTCGGTTACTTACCGCCTCTGTGGTGCTTTTCTCTCACCTCTCACGCTGGACTAGATGACCTCCAGAGGTCCCTTCCAACCTAAGCTTTTTTGTGATTCCATCATTCTGCCTGCAGAGGTCCCTCTCATCCTACGTTTCCATGATTCTTAATTCATTGGATATCTTCTGTGAAATGGTGGCAGTCCTTTTCTTTCCTGACATTTGGAAAACTTTGGGACCTACAATGCAACTTCTTGTTGCAACTCATCAGCATGTCTTCAACATCAGGTGGTTAAAACAGTAACACAAGTCTTTCAGCCTCATATTGTAGGGGCAAAGATGTCATTTGTCCTGAGAATTATTACTTGCCCTGTTGCTCATAAATATTTAAGAAGTGATAAGTTATGTACCATGCAGTACCTGATTCTCTGAAGCATAGCTACTGTCTTAGACTACCTTGTTTTACTGAGCTTTCCCTCCTTCCTCATGCTTATACACTGTACTCGCAAGAGAGCTGATATTCTAATCTCCATTGCTTCTTGTTAGAGACTCAGTTATTATACGTGCAGCTTTGAGGTTCACTGGTATGTTCACAGAAAAAAAAAACCAACCAAACCTTTTCACTTTTTTGCATAGAGGAGACATGCCTACCTCAGTTCAATCCATACTGACTTCTTGTGTGGGATTCAGCTGCCTGAACATAAATGCTGTTAGCGCACAAGTCTCCCATGCACCTATCATCAAGGATGCCTGGTGGTTTCTAAAATGACAGTATGTGCCTAGGTTTAAGCTGCTGAATCCTGCCCTTTAAAGAAACTGCAGCCACTTCAGGGCCAGTAACTGTTCTGTTTGTATAATGCTTCTATTGCAGTAATATGGTAGAAACCCTATGATGTTGCTAATAATTCTTCTTAATTTTCTAGCCCCATCAAAGAAGAAAGCAAGGTGAGAATACTACCCCCACAGGGGAATCAAAATAGATTTTTTTTTTTGAGATCTCTTTACTTATTAAATAGATCTGTTTTTCTGTAACAAACATCATCACGTATGGGGAAAATATTTTATATTGTTTTTCGACTGTACTTATTCCTCTTGTGTAAATTGTTCCTTCCTGTCCATAAGGAAATAGTAGCTATGGCTTTCGAAATATTGCGCTGGTTAGGCAGTTCAGTAGCAGTGTGATGTACTCGTACAAAAAGATACTGCAATTCAAATTTCAAGCTGTTACCACTTTATTTAGGGTGCCATTGCCTGAGTAATTGTATAAAAGGCACCTCAGTTCATATAGGAAGAAAAAAAACACCATTACTTTAGTCATCTCCTTTAGCTGATCTGTAAAGAAGTTCATTAGTACTACTGATCTCTTTGAGAGTCAGTCAGAATAAGGACCTTTAAGAAATAATAGTATTTTAAATATGCCATAGAAAAAGATGTTCTGTACTGGTAAGTGATACAAATTTGGAAATTGAAATATTTGGATTCTAGGTACTACGAGTAAACCTAACTTTTTAGTAATCTTTAGAATGCATCTTAATATTGTCATTTCTTTCTTTTCAAGACGGGAAGATTACTGTAAGCACGAGGTATGTAGAGGTAGTAACTCTGCAAGTGTCTTATGTTGTAGCAGTTTCCTTATGCTTGCTTTTCATTTTTCTGAAAAACTCTTACTTTTTGGCTTTATTTGCTATTTTATTAATATTATTGCAGAAGCAAAATAATTGACCTAATGACCAGAGTTTTGTGTTCATCACAGCAGAGGGGAAATGGATACAGTACATCAGGCTGCTCATCCACCTTAGCTCTCGTAATTCCTATTCAAAGTCACTGAGAGTCTCAGACCCAGTGTCTGCAGGCCAGGTCTCCCAACCTGTGCTGCAGTCTCCACCACTCTGTTTTGCCTCTCTTCAGATCCGAGGTATTCTATACTGAAGGTTTGGTTTAAATCTTGAGATACAGCTAAAGATTTACAATCCTTTTTTCTAACTCAAAGGTGAAACTCAAAATTATCTCTCAAGTATTGGTCCTGAATAGCACAGGGCACAAACACTGAGAACTGCCTCATTTTTGTGTTAGTAGCAGAGGTTGTTTTGCAATCTGATGTGTTCTGTGGTGATGTCTTGCTCTTTTAGGCCTCAGGGTGGTCAAGTACTATGCTAGATGCAGCTGGGCACTTGACTTTTTTTAAACATGAGGTTGGACCTGAGTAAGGAAAGCCTCGGAAAGATAGCTCTTGTAGGTATGTAGCTTAGATGTGAAATGTGTTCTTCCTGGTATTGGAAGTAATGCAGTTGTATTTGTAGTAGCTGCAACCTAATTACTATTGAGGCTCTAATGTTATATGTTTATGGCTGTGACCTAAAATTACTATCTTTTCTTTGTGTTGACTTTTGTTGTTGGATAAAAGATTAAAAGGTCTTGTTTTGTACAAGATGATGCAACAAATACTGTAGTATTCAGTCTTTTAATTTCTCTTCCCCATTCTACAATCCCACAGAATGATCCTGTTCGGAAACAGAAAGCTCTAGAGTTCTTGGTATGTATGTAAAATAATTGTGATAAGAGTCGTGCAGCTTCACCCGTGTGATGCAATGAATATTGTGAAGGAGCCTCTGATTACTGATCAAACTCATTTGACCACAGCATTAATTTCTGAGTTCTATTTTAATGGACTCTGCTCTTTGAAAAGCTAGTGCAGCTGTAGCATAATGTCAGCTCAGAACAACTTGCTGGATTAAACGCGAGCTCTCTACCTGTCCTCTGGATCATTCTTCCCTTTGCTGAGGAGCCACCCTGACAAGCAGTGTTAGCAGCACTGATGTTGCTGAAGTGCCGTTGGCTGCCCATATCTGATGGGATTGTTGATGAGAAGGAGATGGGATTGTCGCTGCCTGCGATGCTGTGGCTAGTGCTGCTGCTGCAGAACCAGACAGCCAAGTGAAACTGGGTGATCCTGAAGCACAGCTGCTGGCGTTGGAGTGGGGAAGTTTTATCAGTTCAGTTGCTGTTAGGAGTGGCATAGTAAGCCTCGGTTTGTCTTTTGGGCTTATGTTGTGAAAATAGCTGACCATTTATATTCACCATTTTACTCCCTGAAAGTCATGTTCTGTAGCTAAGGCAATTACAGAATTTCATTTGAGTCTGAATTGTGTTTATACACTGAAATCACAAGTAGAAGTTTTGAGATGTATACTTTGTTACCAACTGAAGAGATTTCTTTTCTTTTTCAGTTTTTCTTCTTTTTTTTCTTTTAAACTGTGGTTACTTGTGACTTTAGGAAGAGGCAGAGAAAAAGCAAGTCTGCCGATAATCCGTAAACTACCAAAAATGCTTGGTAGACAGTTAATTGATTTTTATCTGCAGGAATCACAGCTACTCATTACAGCAGACTGTCTATATTCTTTCAACTTACTGTAATCACTTATAAATTGATCTACTTGCTAATCAGTCTCTTTGGACATTAAAAAGACAGGTAGCCATAATTGTTCTGTGCTTTATAGAATTGTATCGGTATCTTTTGGTATCTCTTATTGCCAAAATTACATATAGGAAAATTATAATGGAAACTTTCATCTTTTTGTTAATAAAATGGGGGAATCAAAGGCATCTGATGATGCTGAAGCTTACTTCTTATTCAATTTTCTACACAGACATCATAAATTTAGGACTTGTGCCCTTCTCCATCTGCAACAAAATGTTCATGATTCACAGTATGGGAGTGGGACAGACATCCAGGTTTATGTTTTACCTTTTATCAGGCCATAATTATGTTCACAATTTTATTTTTTCATATGTGTGTGTGTGTGTACATGTATATTATGTATGTCTTCTATATCAACTAATCATATAAACTTGGTTATACCAAAATCAAAGTATAACTCTGATCTGTTTGTGTATATGACCTTCGGCATCCTAATGACCAGTTCTAACCATGTTTTTCAACAGGAGACTTTTCACATCACCTCAGACTCAGAAGCAACACTTGTTGTTCATATTACGCAGGAACTCACAGAAGCTTTGAAGGCCTTTTGTGAAAAGAAAGCAGCAGTAAGTAGCTTAACCTTGACCAGAGTTGTTTTACCACTGGGACGAAAGGAGTGGTTGAACTCATTGTGTTAACACCCTGCCAAACTGTAATAGTTCAGGCATAGGTCAAAACCCCCCCAGTTAAATATACTTTAATTTTTTTTACAATTTCTAAGTACCAAATACATTAATTGGCTGGCACATTTCTGTTAGTTTTCCATCTGTTTTGGTTTTCTTTTGCATGCTTTCTTCCCCTTTGGGGCACTATTTTGCTTCATGATGTCTGGTTGTCATCCTTCCTTTGCAGTCGGTCCCTTGCTTGATGGCTTTTCTTCTAAGGTTAATCAGGCTTTAACTGCTACCCAGATGTGTCGCTTCTTTTTTTTGCGGGCATGTAGATAAGTCTTTCTTTCTGGTGACTTGGAGCTCTGCTCCCTATTCAGAGCTTTAATCTGTTAAGACTAAGGAACGCAAGATGTTCCTGTCTTTCTGTTGGCCCTTACAAACCTCCATAGCTTCTTTGCATAAAAATTGAATACGTGTAGAAAAAAGGGTCTGAAGAAGGACCAGAATGTGTACAAAAATGGCTCATCATCTCTGGCAGCTACTGGTTCACAAAATTCAGCATGTGTTTTTCTGAAAGGTATTTCAGGCTGGTTTCTTAGGCATTAATAATATATTCCATGTGAGCTGAGCTATGGTAACTGTCTTTGTGCAAATGCCACCACCACCTTTTTGAATGCTACACTTTCAGAAATGTCATGCATTTGAATATAACGCAGTTCTCATGAGCTAGTAAAAAATTCTTCCTGTAGTTTAATCTCAGGCGGTAGCTGAGCCTTCCATTCTGCATTCCCCAGCTAGAGACAGGATTTGCATATCTATCAGTTTTATATTTCAGGCAGGTGATGTTGAGGGATATGGTGCAATAAAGTAATTTGAAACAGGTGACATTGTCTTCCCCAGACACCTCATTCTGTTCTCCAGACACATACCGCTTCCAAATAATACTTTTGAAAATTGTGGTTTAATATGGTAATTGTGAACAACAAAACAACACATCCTTCATATGGAGTTTGCTGGCACCTAAAATTGTATTCTGCTAATTCTGCTTTCTGCGATTCTGCTTTCTATGGGGAACTTGCTATTTTTTTTTAAGAATGCTGAAGACTTGAGTTTAAAAACAGACATTCTGACCTTTTGCTTTATCTAGGTTAATTATACTAACAGTCTGAGGCCCCTGATGTCAATATCTCAGGATGAATTTCCAGGAAAGAAAAGCATCCCAAAACAGTATAAGCCATACGGAAAATCCAAAGGTAATTTAGATGTTTTGTTCTACTAGTTTAAGTCTACTCTTAATACTGCACAAATTGTGAAAAATTACTTTTATGGCCAGCCATAGTGCTTCTTTGCTAGAGTACTGTGTGTCTTTGCCCCTCCGAGTCAGTTCAGGATAATATTTTCTGAAGCCTTAATGACTTCAACCTTGACTCTCTAAGAACACTTCTGTCTCACTGAATAGTATTACAGCAGTAACGGTTGTTGGAAATCCAAGCAGTAACCTTTCCTAACCTATTTAACATGCGGATTTTTGGGTGAAAAGATGCTGGACTCAGGTAAGATGTAAAGGCAGGAAATGGGAAAAGAACAGGAGAAGAACACTTCATAAAACCTCAAAGTAGTTGTGTTTTCAGTTGATATTTTAGTATTTTGCCAACTTCTAGTGCCAATTATTTATTTATTTATTTATTCAGGAAATTCTAACTGGAATCAAGGTTTTTTGTCTCAGTATGAAGAGTGTTCTGCAGCTGCTTCTTTTGCTCCTGCTAACTCATACAGTTACCAAACAGATGATGGATCATCTTCCTATGGACTAAGATCTAATGACTTTGCGATGATGTCTGCGCTCAGGGACTCTTTTGCTCTCCAGACTGGAAGTCCTGCCAGTGGTATCAGCGAATGGCTGAGACAGTTCAGCCGATCTGCTTCTGGCAGTAATTCAGCTGGTGGGGCCTCTTCCTACGAGACAAGTCCAGTGAGTGAGTACTCAGCAGAATGTATGTCCAACGATGTGCGAGGAAGTAAGCTCCCTGATAACAGAATCTTGTGTGGCGGGGAAAGTACAAACTGGAGGAATCAACAAGCGTGTACAAAAGCAAGAAGTGTAAGTGATCAAAGATTATCCTATCCCAATTCTTCTGCCTCATATGCTTCATCTGGAAGATATTCCACAAACTATCTTTTGCAAAGCTATTCCTCTTACAAGAATGATGAGTCTGTGAATACTTGTATATCTTCTGCAAATTCTGCTGTTTCAGGAAGAGGTGGCTCCAGGTGGAACGAGGACTCTAGCTGGAATCAGAGCTCTGGCTGGAACCATGAGAGCTCTAGCTGGAATCATGAGAGCTCTAGCTGGAACCATCAGAGCTCTAGCTGGAACCATCAGAGCTCTAGCTGGAACCAGGAATCTAGCTGGAACCAGGAATCTAGGTGTCAGGGTTTCAGGCATCAGAAGTCAGGCTACAAGAGTGATTGGAGTTCACATCAGTATTCGTTTTCAGGCAGTGGTTCATACAGAGATTACCAGCAATTCAGAAGCTCAGATAAGATGTTTGATGAAGATGCTGTTGGTCTTACTCCCAACATTTTGAATAGACTACGAGGAAAGGATGTACCTACAATGACCAGGATGCTCAAACAGTTGGCTCCATATTATCCAGCACTTCAAAGTAAGATTGTGATTAGTTCTCATGTAAAATGAGTTACATCAACATAGTTGCTTTAACATAAGCAGGAGATTGTGTGTTGCAGAGATAGTATGCCCTGTTCAGCAGAGTTGAGTTCATTTTGCTCAACATCCGTATCAGTTGAGGAATGGCGTTAATTGCCTCTCTGAGGAGACTTTGCCTCTTGACAACTAAATAGAGCTGTGAGTGGGAGGAAATTTTGATAGCACAAAAATTTCCTGAGTTGAAAGGTTTGTCCTAGGTCATCTTGCTAACTAGCATCTTATATCATGATCAGAGTTTGTACTGTTGGGGTGGCAACTATGGGGAGGGAAGGTATTGGCATAAAGAAAAAAAATATTGGAATGCACGCAGAACCAAACTTGGATGGCATTATAATAGATGAAAGTACTCCAAAGGGATCAGACACTTTGGGATAACAAAAGAGAAATGTTATTAAAGAGCTGGTTTGTTATATGACAAATTATTTTTTCCAATTATTGTAGAAATATTCCTTAACGTTAAAAATAGTGATACACTATTCAAAATAAAAGATTCTTCTTTGGAAATAGATTATACGAGGGATTTAAAGGGAGGTGGGCATATGCTACTTTATAGCTGTTATTAGGCGTGAGTTTGGACAAATGCAAACTATTCTTATGGTACTAGAATTAGTTAATTAACTAGGTAGCTAGTTAATAGTAAAACTTTAACATTCTCTCTGCTGTATTATGTGAAATAACGTCAAATAGAAGTAACTTTAAATGTTTTTATCTCCCCTTTCTAGAACTAAATATTCAGACATTAGTCAATGTGCTAGTAGAAACTAGAGGAAAAGATTAAGGAGCAACAGCAGCTGAACTGGAAACAGATGAACAGATTGGAGAATCTCCATCTCTCGGCTTTCAGGAAAGAGACTGCATTTAATTCTGTGTTTGACTGGTTTTGGAAGGGGAAAGGGAGGTAGGGTTTAATTTCTTAACATGTGAAATATAGCTGGAACACAAACTTGCACATAACGGAGGTGAACATACTATTTTGTTTAGGCTTTTTTAATGTATTTGTTATATCTTAGTATATTACAGAAAAAATCTTCTGTTATTTTTTGAAAATATGTTAATGTTATTCTGTCAGCAAAAAGCTAATAACCCTTTTAACACCCTTCCCAACTCAGAAAAAAAGAAACGTTTAGTTTTATGTTATCTACTTAGAATATTCACTGAAAATACAGGTCCGTTGCATGAAAACACAGGTTTACTTTTCTTCACACAAATGTAAGGCCAGTTCAGTTAATTTGAGGCTTTATAATTAGCATATTTTTAGAAATTGATACACGACATTTCTGTTTAGACGAAGAAAGGAGAATGTCACAGCAAAGGTATTCTCTGTCTTAACATGATGCTATATGAGGAAAATGTAATCTATTCTAGGGGATTGGTATGTAATGGAGCATATTACTTGCTTTCATTTTTGCAGAGTAAAACCAGTCATGAAATATATACAGATTTTTTTATCACGTTGTTCGGAATGAAATGGTTACAAATCAACTAAAAAACTCATTTGATGGATTAGTCCATATTAAAATAAAAATTCTTGATTCTTTCTACTGGCAAAAGCGTACTAAGAAAGAGTAGAACCTATAAGGCAGTCAGGTAAAATAATAGGGAAAAATCAAAATGGCATGCTAACTGAGAAACACTTACCAGTTCATGATGTTTGTCAGTGGTCCCTACTTACGTTTTCTTTTCCCCACGCTTCTGAGCCACATGCTCATGAATGCCTGGCTTTAGATGTCTACTTTATCTAATCAGATCAAGCTTACATGGAGCTAAAGAAAAGAAGTGAGACAGTTTACTCCCCAGTGTCCGTTTTCCTTTTCACTGCTGTGTTGTGGACTGTCATACCTGAAATATTTCTCTGTCTCTGTGCATTAAATACTTGTGCTAAACCAGGGTTAGTATGAGCTGTCATAGTATCTTTTTGCGTTCACTAAAATAACTTTTTGGATCTTGTCATGTAAATTTTAACAAAAAGGCATCAAAGCAATTTATTATAGACCATACAAACTCGATTCCCTAAAATCCTCCTTTTGTAATTGTTTTGCTTGTGCATCAGAAAAGATGCACTTTCCTTCTTCATTCCTTTTGACTACTTCCTTTTTTCTTTCTCATACTTATTGAATGGTTTAAGTAGTTTCTAATGGCATATGCTTAGTAGTTGTGCCATACACTTTTATCCATTGAATTACATAGTAGACCTTCTTGCTTAAAGGGGAAAAATACTATTGTCTACCACAGGTGTCTGCCAGAGTTTTGATTTAAAACTCCGTGGGACTGATCAGTTATTATCTACGTTTAAAAATTATCAGAAATTATTTACACAAATGTTACTACCATAGGTTTTTTTCCACAGAAAGTGTAGTGCAACTAAAATTCTGAAACTGTAGAAAAAAACTTTGCTAGCAAATGTTACTGCTACAACTCTGTCAATTCAAGTTAAGACCTTTTCAGCTGAGGTTGTTGTGGAGAGCTCTTTCTTCCCATTTCTCGCTCCCTTTGGGATTTTACTGCCATTACTGTATATCCCAGTGGCACACAGCAGATGGATGATCTCTGCCCAAATTAGATGCTCTTTCTGCCTACACATTCCCTTCTTATTTTTCATTCTGGGGAACAGTTCCTGTCCCTGCTTCTTGTTGTGCAGGGTCCTGCATTGGGGAAATGGTTCTTGCATTTTGAAACAGAGTTGGAGTAGTGACCAAGTTAAGAGAGGAAATGCTTTTCAGCATTTATTTACTAAACGTTTCCTGAGCTGTAGATAGCATTTGGAGTCTTGTAAATGCCCTTCACTGCTCTGTTTCAATTTTCAGTTCTTACCAAAATCAGTGAAATTTTTGAGATGATCGTCTGTTGGTTCTTATACACAAGTACTATCATGTAGGGAATTTTTTTTAAGCTGGTGGTATCTTGTAATATGGACTCCAAGCCTGCCTTATCTCTTGGGTGCAATTCCTATCAGCAGTGTGTTGTTCTCAGTTTTCTTTCCGTCACTTGGCTGAGCCAGTTTCAGCTGTATCACTGCTTTCTCCTTAATTCTCTTTTTATCTTTCTTCTTTCCAAAGATCTTCCTAGCTTTGGAAATGAAGAGCTTCACTGTGCAATTTCTGTACTGATACTGGCCTGGGGTCTGCCACTTGGCACTCCCAGGTTTGACTGACTTTTGGTCTATAGCTGTGACCTCTGCAACTGGTTTCAGAGACTTTTCTCTTGTGTCCCATGCCACCTGCCAACAGGTATAGCTGCCTTGTGTCAAACAAGTAGCATCTTCGTTATTGCAGGAACACATTCCTTCATGGAGTTCAATTTCATAGAATCATAGAATGGTTTGGGTTGGAAGGAACCTTTAAAGGTCATCCAGTCCAACCCCCCTGCAATAAGCAGGGACATCTTCAACTGTATCAGGTTGCTCAGAGCCCTGTCCAACCTGACTTGAGTGTTTCCAGGGATGGGGCACCTACCACCTCTCTGGGCAACCTGTTCCAGTGTTTCACCACCCTCATCATAAAAAATTTCTTCCTCATATCTAGTCTAAATCTACCCTCTTTTAGTTTAAAACCATTACCCCTTGTCCTGTCACTACTGGCCCTGCTAAAAAGTCTATCCCCATCTTTCTTATAAGCCCCCTTTAAGTATTGAAAGGCTGCAGTGAGGTCTCCCTGGAGCCTTCTCTTCTCCAGGCTGAACAACCCCAACTCTCTCAGCCTTTCCTCATAGAAGAGGTGTTCCATCCCTCTGATCATTTTTGTGGCCCTCCTCTGGACCCACTCCAACAGGTCCATGTCTTTCCCGTGCTGAGGACTCCAGAGCTGGACGCAGTACTGCAGGTGGGGTCTCATGATTGCGGAGTAGAGGGACAGAATCCCCTCCCTTGACCTGCTGGCCACGCTTCTTTTGATGCAGCCCAGGGTATGGTTGGTTTTCTGGGCTGCGAGCACACGTTGCCGGCTCTTGTCCAGCTTTTCATCCACCAGTACCCCCAAGATACCCACTGATTTCCTAGTATTCAAATGAAGGGCAAAAAGAAACAGACAGAAGCATCTTCAGGATGCAACTCTGCAAAGGGATTGTTTACCCCTGTGACAGGAGTGATGAATTTCCTTTTTTCCAGGGCTGTGTAGAATTGTGAGTACTAAGCATCATTGCCTCATTTGAAGGGCTTCTGTGACACTTTCCCTTCCTCCGCAGGGCCAGATACTTGCAGCTCGGGACTGTTTCCTTTTACAGGATCCACCCTGAGGATCCATCAGCCTGTTTCACTTCTTTCTCTCTAGCCAGCAGCTCATCCTACAAACATGACTCCTGAGAGATGGTGACTTTGGATTGTCTGTCTTGTTCTCACTCAGTTCAACCCTGCCACTTTTAAAGGGGGATTCAAATGATGGTAGGAAGAGGAAAGCATAAATCCAGGTTTCTGACCTTTATGGCACCTGACCAGCAGTGTCTACAAAGGCTCCAGGTGGGAAGACCTCATGGAAAAAAAAGTAAAATGTGCCTTGGAAGTTCTGTGATCCTGCCAGTTACTTGTTCACCAGGCTAGCATAAGCCGAGACCTCCTGTTGCTTCTGTTTTCCTGCATTGGCCAATTTCCTTGAATCAACTTCTGGCTACTCCTTACTCCCAAGAAACCCCTTTGCCTTATCTTGCTCCCATGTTGTATAGAACTGGAGCAGAATGAGTCCTCTGCCTGTTCCTGTTTCTGTAGACTCTGGTCCTTCTTCAAGAAACAGCCTTCACAAGGTAGGCAGTGATCGCCTGCAGAGCAGCATCACTTTAAATGCTTGCCATCCATCAGCACTCATACAGCTACACCACAAGCTTTGCCACTGAGGCAAGAGTTTTGAGGCTGCACCAGAGCCCTTTGAACCAATTTCACATTTCCTTAAAAAGCCATTGATAGAAATCCAGACTAGAACATGCTTTGTGGGATAAACAGTCTGCTTCCCAGCCACTTTCTTGGTCTGTGGTGTACCTGCTTTCACACCTTCAGAAGCATCTGTTTCCCACTGAGACAAGAGTCATTCCTGCCATTTAATGGGGCCATTTAATGGAGACTCTCTTGAGTCCAAAACTTTGGGGCTCTTCTTTTACTGTTTTGTTTCTGAAGAGAACATACATAGCGATCGTCTCAGCCTTCTGGGGAGGTAAGGTTCGAGCAGTTGGAAGTCTTTCTCCCTTGTCTTCTTAAATGTAAGGAACTTTCACAGTTCATCCAAGGCTGTTGGATGAGGTGGTCTCTGACATCGGTCATTATTCCTGCTCCCCCACCTCACCCAGAAGCAATCCCTTGCCCTTTGGGTGATGATGTGCTTTGGGAGAGCTCCTTGCTTCTGTGCACTTATGCTATGGAGACCATTGGTCTCTCCCCAGACACTTCCCACCAGAGAAGTGTTTAGAAAACGTTGCTGAACTGTCACCAAGGGTCTGTGTGATTATCACTTGACAACCAGTAGCAGCTTCTCTGCAGGACAGATGTTTGGTAACTGCCACT